>JAGFZM010001293.1:0-13040 GCA_017657215.1 Limnothrissa miodon
GTGTGTGTGTGTGTGTGTGTGTGTGTGTGTGTGTGTGTGTGTGTGTGAGTGTGTGCTTTATTTAGCCTGGTCCACACACCTCCTAAAATTATCTTTTTTTTCTCGCTCACACAATCTAGACGTGTAAAACATTTGGCCTATTCTGGATGTGGTCATCATTGTTGTTGTTGACTGTGTACTCAGAATCTAGCACACCGAGATAATAAAATAAATAACGTAGTAGGTCAAGCAAGCAAAAAAAAAAAAAAAAATGCGAGAGAGAAGGATAAATCTCTTTTGATTTACCCTACAACATAAGAATGGAAGTGACTTTTGCAGATTACACACAAATGCCTATTTCTGGCAAATATAAGCATGACAGTAAACATGTTGATAGCGTGAGTTCAGATTTCTTTCTTTGATGCATTCATACACAAAGCTATACACACACGCACACACACACACACACACAAACATGCATAATCACTTCCTGAACACACACACTCACTCACACACACACACACTCACTCACTCACTCTCTGTTGCAGGCAAAATCACAAATTTGCATGATGAGACCATGCCACCCATGGCCAAGTGGCATGGTTTCTGTGGCAGTGGTCACTGAACACTGCTCCCAGCATGCTGGAAGTACACGGCAGAAGGTGCCTCACTGCATAGCTGGAATAGTTCCCTTATTGTATAGGTACCAAAGGATGAGGGGGAGAGGGAGAGAGAGAGAGAGAGAGAGAGACAGAGAGAGGGATAGAGGGAGGGAGGGATAGAGGGAGATAGTGCTGTTTGCGCAAGACTTGTACAGGCTGAGGGCAAGGAGGGGAAGGCATGTACAGACTTGTCCAAAATGTCTAGGCGTTCCACCATGTGCCTCCTCTTACAAATTGCTGTCCTCCAAATTTACGACTGAAAACAGTTTTTCCCCCCCTCTGGTGAGCTGTAAAAATGATAGTGTCACAAAGTGAGTGTGTGTGTGTGTGTGTGTGTGTGTGTGTGTGTGTGTGTGTGTGTGTGAATGCACATGGGAGTTTTTTGTTGATGAGTATCTTCAATGAAATAGTCAAACACCCCCCTAAACAAAACGATGAATGAGAAAAGAAGAGAAACACACCCCTGAGGAATCTGAAGTGGCTGTCCGCTGCGGATTGTGTGGCGTGAAGTCATTCAAGTGGACTGTGGACTACGAGGCTCTTGGTGCCCCACTTAAAGAATGCTGAGCACTTGAGTCCCGAGAAGTGTTGAGGCGCATTTCCGAACCAGAGGCATGTTCGCAATAGCACTCCGTTTGAAAACAAAATGCCGAGCCCTTTTAGCTTAAAGCACCGACGCTGACAGAGGCATTGAAACTGCCAGTCAAACACACAGCCAAACACGCAGTCAAACACACGCACAAGTTTCTCTGTAAAGTCTAGGCCACAGCTGGGCCTTTGAAACCTCGCTTTGGTCTACTCAGGAGAATTTAAGTGCCCCATTTAAAATGACGACCACCTAATAATGAAAACACTCCCATCCTCTGTAGAAATACAGAGAGGATGGATGAACATACAGTGTATGAAGGGCCGGGTGGAGGGGAGAGGGGGGTTCAGTTATAGAGATACTATTCTTTTATCATACGCTTTAATGTCAGAGTGGGAACTTTAAATTGAGTGGAGGGGGAGACAAATGAAAGAGCCCTGGATTCCTTGTCGGACGTGTTCTGCAATGAGCAATAATGAACCCAAGCAAAATACCATAAACCAGAAACAAGATTATTACTCCATAAACAAGATCCTGAGAGCAGAGGCACATTGGGTGGATCAGTACAAAGCCCAGATGTCTCCTCTAGCAGGAATGACCGACCCTCAGATGCAGGCCCACTCAGTTATGCGTTAGGAGTGAAATCCACTCCATGTTGGCACTGCTCCACAGTATGTGTTGATCTGTTGCCTAGAGTGGCCTCCCACCCCTCCCTGAGGGGGACCTGCTGCAACATGCGCTGGGGTATTGATCAGATCGGCCAGTTCTGTCTCTCAGCTCAGCCAACCGCTGCCTCGGAGCTTCTCACCGCCCCCACCATTCTGTGTCGTTAGCGCTTTCCTCCGCGGGCGCTGCTGCTAAACGGGATGCCCCGCTTCCGCCGCACTCACAAGGCGATACTTCCGCTCGGCTCATCGGCAAACCTCTCGCCTCTCACTGGAGGCGTCTGGCTTTTCCGAAGGAGTGATTTGGCCTCTCAGTCAGCTGCAGGTTCAATGTGGTGGGCGGCAGGCAGAAAAGCCCAGCATCACGGCAACACAGCGTCACGGCAACACAGCGTCACAGAGACTTCCGGCTGCTTCCCATAGAACTTTCCAGAGTCATTCAGAGGCGCCTTTCATCGGGAGCCGCAGTACCCAAAGCCTCATGCTGGATGAATGCAGACACCTGCACAGGAGTGTGTGTTTGTGCACACACACACACACACACACACACACACACACACACACACACACACACACACACACAAGGATGGAGGCAAGGATGCATGCTAACAGACTCACTCAAAATGACTCTCTTTCTCTCTCCCACACACACACAGAGACACAAACACATTTTTCACACAAAACACACACTAGCCATAGTGCAACGTATTCACAGGGCGAGATGGCACAACGCCCACAGAAAGCACAGGCTTACAAAAGCTCCAGCTGCCAGGTGGCATCTGACAGCCCCCCACAGAGCCGGCCACTGTCACTTCCTGGTCCACTGAGCCGCTCGCGGTCCTTCCGTCCATGGAGGACCTCCATTATAAAGTCCCCGGTTAAAACACACCTCACAATGGACAAGGGTCAATTCATCGAGTCCTTTAAGGAAGACACAGCTGAGCACTGTCTTCTGTGTAGAGGAGCAGGGACTGGCTTTGAGCTCAACTGCTATCCAAAGAAGAGCCCTTTATCAATCACACCCACTGTTCCCCATCAGTGAACTTCATTCAGCTCAGAACCACGCACAACGATTAGGAGATGACGCAGAGACCGGAAAATGAGAAAGATGAAGAAGATGAAGATGTAGATGAAACAAAAAAAGGAAGAAAAAACAGAGAAAAAGACAGTCAGATGAAAAGGAAGAAAAAAGCTAATCAGAAAAAGAGGGAGGATGAGAAAAAGAGGTGAAACGGAGTGAAATAAGAGTCGGCCTGATCCTGAGGATGCTTGGAGGTGAACAGGGAAGGCAGCAGATTTGTGGCTGTGGCTGGGGTTGGGGCTTGGGCGCACGAGGAGACAGTGGTTCAGGCAGCAGGGCGGGCAAGAGCCAGGCCCCGAGCGCCCGTGTTGTCACGGGGGATAATAAGTGCCCCCATTAGCCCCCTCTCCCTGCACAGGGACGCGCCCCAGCATCAGGGGGTAGAGCTCAGCCCTGGCAATGAGACCCGTGACGGCTTTTTGGGGGCGGCAGGACAAGCCAATTATTTGTGTGTCGAGAGAGAAGAAACTGCAGTATCACTCTCAGTGCAACCCAGGGCAGTGCTGCTTCGCTCCCACCGAAAGATTTATGACTTAATATACTCGGCTGCGTGTGGTCTAGCCACAACTTGGAGCCCTCTGCCTCTGTGCCGATTGCGCTGTTGATGGCTTCGCCAGCGCATGCTCCAGAGCCACCCGGGCTTTAGCTGGCCAACGGGAGGTAACAGCGGTTTAATTCCTCCGCGCTCAAAGTTCGCCCCGGCCTGCGGGTGTGGGTTATCAGCGTGCAGAGGAGCAAAGACGCACGTGAGTCACACACTTGATTGCAGCAGAGATAAGAGACTCCAGGGCAAGGCTCTGTTTGCTACGAGGTCATCACCCTACAGTATGTGCAGGCGCGAGGACCCACCCCAGGCCTGGCCAAAGGCTGTGCTTGTGTTTACCCTTAGTGTCCCTACTTCAGTGTGTCTACAGGAAACACGGCCCATTAGTGCCAGGCCCATTAGCGCCGGGAGATTCATAAGCATCAGGCAAAGCCAAGGAATGCAACGTCAATGCTAATGCCCAGGGGTTACTCTTCAAGACTATAGGCATCCATCACAAAAAAACAAAAACAAAAACACCACACATATACAGACACACACACACACATACATACATACACACTTGCACACACATAAACATGTGTGCATTTTTCCCCTCACAACAACCTGTGATAGCCCTGTGTGCGTGAGAAATAAAACAGGAATGGAGGAATCCGAATTCATCTGGCATAAAGACCTAGTAGTGACTCATTCACATCTCCAAGGTGTCGTTTTCACGTCAATGAGAGAAGGTGAGAGGAGCGGGGGTGCCAACGGAATCTCTCCTCGCGCTGCCAGAGACAACCGCCTGGCATACCTCAACTGATTGCAGGCAGCCAGAGACACCAGACAGGCCTCAGTCCCCCCTCCCGGTAGGCACGACGCGCTAAACAACTTCACTCACCAAGGAATAGGCTTTGCTTAGGTAGACTTACTTTGCCGTGGCACACCTGGTCTAGGAGCTCAGTGGGTTAACCATGCATTCCAGTAGATAAAAAGTGCAATTGTCAGTCAGGATTTCTTGTGGACAACGCTGCTTTTCCACAGATTTGTGGCAGTCGTGCTACAAAAGAGATTTTCTAACAGTCGCGAAAACCTGTATGATCAGACTTAAAAGCTGCCAGCTTAAAGGAGAAGTTTGGTGTAAATCAATCCATAGCCCTGTTGTTCAAGGTCACTAAACGCTGTCTGTACTGTACGAAAAAGAACCAGAAAATTGGATGCAACATATAATGAGCTGATAACTACTATGTTGTAGCAAATTTTTTTTGTTTGTTTTTTTTTTCTACCGACAAAACCTGGTAACATGGAACAACAGGGCTATGAGCCGATTCACACCGACAGCAAAGCAACTGACAAAGATAATCAGGGGTTTCATTTGTAGGCTCCAAATGTCACACTTGCCGCGGTCAGTTGAGCTAGACCCGGACAGTAACGACTAGCTGTTATGGAAACACAAAGAGGGCTTAAGATTTAACATTCTTGGCTGGGAAAGTGACGATTAACTTTCTCTGTCTTTCAGCTTTGCTCTTCTCAAGAACTCAGCTGTCAGTCATCCCAATCACTCAGCGGCCCCTCCTTTGTTTTGGTCCCCGAGAAAAACACTGACCAAAGCCACATGTGCAAATGCAATGCACCGTTGTACTGCAAGAACTACAGTAGGGGTGGGCAATATAGACGATATATACCGTATGCAATATGCATTTGGCCAATGATAGAGATTTTGGGTCATATCGGCATACCGTGATAGGCTCATTGCGTCTCCACAACCATGTGAAAAATGTGACCTGTAGCTACTGCCTGACACAAATGCAGCTTACCAGTTTACTTCTGTGTGAATTTGAGAGTCCAATATAAACACCTCCAAACGATGACTAAACAACTGTTGTACATATTGACTTTATGCTATGGTAACCATTAAGAAACTGTTATGCTGTAAGTTACATACCAAAGTATACCGTGATATATATCATCTACCGTCTATGGTTCAAAATATATTGCAATATAAATTTTAGACTATATCGCCCACCCCTAAACTACAGATAGTATTATTGTTCCAAAGGATTTGACAATCTCAACAATTATGACAACCACACACACACACACACACACACACACATCCACACATATACTATATGTGAGTGTTATGTCAACTATACATACACACACACACACACACACACACACACACGTCAACAATCAGCAGCATACACAATGACTTCCATGCCCTACAATGCACGGCTTCAACAAATAGTGCCACCTTTGGCACTGGTACAAGATTTAGGAGTTTAGTGGGTCAACCACAGCCTTATACTCTGGCAGTCAAGGCTTGTGCACATCTGCAGCTATATTTGACTGGAGGTCAAACATGCCACATAGCTGCCGCTGATGTGCTTATCTTGCCAGCGCAGGGTGTCAACGGACGCCTGTATTTACACCGTATCGCTGGTGTCGTTGCTACTGTGTGTGAGTGTGTGTGTGAGTGTGTGTGTGTGTGTGATGGTGATTGCAAAAAACACTACGCATTGTGCAGTGAACAGGGCAAGATCCTTGTGCTGTACGACAGGGCAGGGCAACCGGTTTGGCAACTTTATGCTATATTTAGAGCAATGTAACATGCAAGTGTGTGAACTGAGGGGAATGGCCCTGATTTCCTGATGGCACTTGTTAAGGTCCCAGTGAAAGAAAGGCAATGGAATTGCCAAAAGGCAAGCTTGTCCCATTGATTCCAAATACTAATGTGACCATTACAATGAGCCTGATCAATGGACTGTTGTTGAGCATTCAGAGATTGGGGCAATATATGAGACACATGTTTGTCTGGGTCTGTGTGTGTGTGTTTATGTGTGTGTGTGTGTTTGTGTGTATGTGTGTGTGTGCGCAGAGGCCCAAATGACTTCTAAGGCAGAGGTCTTTTGCTCCTTGGACACAGCGGTGCCCTGGTTTCAATAAAGGAATCCCACAGTAATCCCTGCTCGTACCCCCCAGCCCTTCCAGCCCTTGACCAATCCTCCACCATACCCCCATTCCCATCCCTGCTGCCCAGCCAAACAGCCACAGCCCCCAGGCAGTAATGACAGACAGGGCCAGAGGTTGGGGCCTCTTCTGCCTGGGTGAGCGATCAGACACACACACACATGCACTCACTCACATTTGCATGTGCAAACTCTCTCTCACACACACACACATACACACACACACACACACACAGAGAGATAGGCTACACACACTCTCATTTGCACTCACTCACACACACACAGATTGGAGAAAGAACATGTGGGCCCTAAATATGACTGCCAGCTTATTGTCTTGAGACCCTAAATGTTTGTTTGAATGTGTCAGGGCAAAGAGCATAGAGGCCCATTGAAAGGGACGACTGCCAAAGACCGTCTCCAACACTGAATCACTATATATTATTGCCCCCAAATCAACTAGTTATAGTAGGCTTATTTAAAATCACTCCTAATTTAAGTATTTCATAGTAGATTTGGTTTACAAACTTTACACTGGCTGTCATTTGACAATAGTGCGTTTACACCGTATTAGTTGGCTAAATGAATTACCCGGCAGGATTACTGAGAAACATTTTTTTCGAATGGAAAGTATATTTTATGGATGACTGAAAGAAAATATGTGACTTCGGACGCAAGCTGTAATAGACCCAGGAAGATATGCTAATCTCAACCATTTGACTTGCAAATCTACATTTCTATTAACAATATGCATGTTTATACGGCTCTACTTTATCCAGAAACAGTCGTGTGGTGTTTTATCTGCAGTGGGCCTATCGTGCACCATTCAGATTGTCATAGGCTATGATTCCAGTTGTTCAACTTTTTCCCCTTTCACAGTTCTCTGGTGCATGCGATCATTTTTTAACCTAAGGCTGCGAACTGTGTCTTACCTTAAAAATTCTTGTAGACAGGTGTCGCAAAATCGGTGGCCGCACGTTGAAACCTGAACTGGTTCTCGCATCGCTTTGCTGCACAGTGGACATTGGAACCGTCTCTTGGGTTTCTCCAGAAACTTGTAATCAAACCCCGGCATTGTTGCTGCTCAATAAGCAGGATATGCGTATTTTCAAGCCTTTTGCGTCCTGCTTTCGACACCCCACCGTTTCGTCGGGGAGCCGCAAGAAAATGTCTACGGTTTATGATGTCAGTGTCCGTCTCTGTCTCCGATTCAAGTCCATCCGTCGGAGACAAATAGCGGTTCCTGGACACGATTCCTGCCACTGCCTCTCTCTCCCGTCGCCGGTTTACGTTGCCCTATGCATGAAAGGGTTAAGACGAAAGGGTAACCGTTAAAGAGAAATTCTAGTCAAACATAAATGTGTCGGCGAGCACCACTGACAGTTGCGCTATCCCGGCTATTCTATAAAAAAATGTCAACCGAATCGTTCCGGCGTACCAGTCCGCTCACACGACCAGCTGAGGTTACACTGACAGTCTATGTAGACAATGCCAAGCAGTGCATCCCATCTGTTTAGGTAGACCTAGCCCCGCCTCTCCCTGAGTGGGAGGGGTCATATTTAAATCCCATTGACCGTCTGTTTTCGGATCTACAGGGCAGCTCAATGCCAATATATTAAGCCTCCGCAAATGGTGAATGCTGTCTATGATCTGTGAAGTCAGATCTGCGAATCCTACCTATTTTAACTAATTGTTCTTGATAACGCCCTATCTATGGTCAACAATATACGGCTATGTGCAAACTGTTAATTGAATCCCTTTGTCTAGTCATGATTTTTTCCCTTAATCCCTTCTCTATTTTTCTCTGGATATACGTAAGGTTGGTCTACTATTTCTCATTTTCCCAGAGAGGTTATGTATAAGAGATGGACTACAATACCGATCTCTTGCTTGGTGTCTTCACAGATACAACATTCAACAATTAACTTGAATCACTAATTAGGAGAACATCTCCCTCTAGTGGTGATGATGTCAACATGGTGTCAATAGATCAGTCTGTTTAGATTTCATTTTATTCCATCTACACGTGTAGAGTCAAGTATTTGTTTAAAAAATATTTCAAATAAAAAAATCTGACAAAACTATTACTTGGCAGTATACAGAGAAAAGCGTCACTGGTTATAATGGGGGAGGTGCACTGTTGTTGCTCAGACATTACATCATCAAAAAAAATGATCTTCGCATCTTGGCATCTTGTAGCACAACACCCTGGTAGAAGCAAACAGGAGTCTATGCTGTTCCTGTAATACTCTGTCTTATGTTATATCATGCCACACATGCTTCTAATATAATGTTATATTGTTTCATTCCACATGTCTACAATCATGTCCACCCCTTGAAGAATACAGCTTCACTTGAGGACATTTGTAATAATAAAAATTACATAAATGTCCACAACTTAAGAATACTTATTTGGGACAGTTAATATGCTGGATAATACTGTTACCACATATGGCAAGCACATCTTAGTTTAGTACAGCGAAAAACTCAAGAAAAAGCTGATTTTTGTAACTGAACTAGTCACTTAAAGCATGTCAAGTCAGATTTCAGTGTCTGTCAATTTACATATAAAAAGCAGAACCTTTTAAAAACATTATGCAGTCACTTCAGTCACTCCTACAACTCCTTTAACTGTCCTGCTTACACCAGTCCGGCTTGTTCCACTTCCTGGCTCGGAAAGCCTAAAATGGCAACCTTGTTTGAGAGAAAATTGCCCATTTCCTCTTTGGCTTTAGCCATTGTTTACCTCATACACCTCCATTAAGTGAGACTAATTAAGGTGTATGTCAGGGGGTGAGGTTTGAAAAATGTATTTACATAGTCCTCGTAGGGGCCAAATATCCTCATGCATTTCTCCTTTTTGTCCATAAACATGATTGCATCAGATCACATCCTTGATCAGGTCCTTGGCTTCACACCACTGGACATAAAGAGTTTCTGTAATGCAGCATGATTCTCTATGGCAGTTTGTCCTTCAATCTGCAATCTGTCCCCTGAGCTTACAATCACTGGTAGTCAAAGGGGTCACTTTGGTACCGACTCCTCAAACAGAGCTGTGGAGAGGACACAAGGAAAGAAAGAGGAGGTGAGGAAGGCCAACATTTATGATCACCATCATGACAGATCGTCATTAATGTTACATCACATTGGCTGCACCTGGCTTTCATTCTGTTTGTGAAAAAAGGACTTAAGGTTTCATTGTAACAGAGAGTGATAAGCCCACATTGAAGAAACTTCAGCGAAAAGCTTCATATCTATTTAACTTTCCTATTCAGAAGGTCTATCTTCCTCTTTCTTTTTCTCTCTCTCTCTCTCTCTCTCTCTCTCTCTCTCTCTCTCTCGCTTTCTCTTAGAGTTAAAACTATGCAGGTCTTTTAAACGGATTACAGAAAAAAAAACTCTGCGCCAAAAAAAAAGAAAAAAAGAGAGAGAGAGGGATGAGCCGAAGTAGATAAATATTTCACTTAGTTACAGCACTGCCCTCAGTCGCACACAGCTCTGCACGTTCACGTGACACCAGGCCAACGGATTACTGAGCCATCCTTTCCTGAGGATTTTTCCCCCTGTAATCTTCCTTTAAACCTGCATCTATTTCAAATGTGGTCTGGATGCAGGAAGAAGAGATGAAGGCTGACGCGCATGCCTGATTTTAATCCACCACTCAAATCAATACATTCATATAGTTGTGGAGGAAGAGGATGATGATGATGAATATTATTATTATTGTCATCATCATCATCATCATCATTATTATTACGACTACTATTATAGTTATTATTATTATTATAGTCAGATCATGGAACAATGTCCTACCAGATGTTGCTATGCATGTGCTGGATGGGCTTTTCTCTGTGTTATCCTCATACAGTAATAACGCATGGGTCAGGGTTAGCAAGATCATCAATCTCATCCAACCCCCTCAGCCCCAACACCGTGGGCACACCTACTGAGGCTGCACATGATCCACGTCACATGCGTGAGACCTTGTGAGACTTCACAGCGAGAGTAAATACACTGAGCACCTGATTACCAGTGCAATACATTGTGATACAAGTGTGACATTGATCCGCATGCCCTTTTTAATGGGGTAGAACACACTTCGGGAGGTATTGGGTATCAGCAGATGCTTTCTGACTGCGAGGGAAGGTTATACAGTGGCATGAGCAATCATATCCTTATCTGACGGCGAGAGCCGATAGGTCACTTGTGCCAAGCTTCAGCTCAGCAAGCACGCTTGGCAACACTGGGGACATGCATTCATTTCATTTAGCCTGCTCTCTATCTCTCTATCGCTGTCTTTCTCTCTTTCTCCATCGCTCCCTCTTTCACTTTAGGATATGAGCTCACCGCTGCATGAGTAGTGTACCCACACCCCCCTTCCCCCCCCCCCTCCCTCTCTCAGCAGTCTAACCAGCTAAACGCGACCAGCAAGCTCCCGCTGCTCATTTTTTTATTGCCTGGTCTGAAATGAAAGAGCGGCGCACACACACACAGGATTGCCTCATCACCGACTAAATTAGAGTTTCTCTCTCAGCCCCCTCGGGCAGCTTGGGGGACACAAAGGAAGCCCAAAGCACAGTCGCTTCGGCCAAATTGGCCTGAATGGGACGAGGGCTACAAAGACACACTGACTCTAACGGGGTCAATTACGCACCTCTTTTGTTTGGCGAGATGGCTCGTTTGGTTTGAGGCTCTCCCCAAATTGTCTTTTTCCCCCCTAAATGAGGTGAGGAGCGTCAGTTCTGTGTTTCGCCAGGCCTGGTCCTGTGCTTTCCATACCTGTGCTGTCGTTAGTCTTTTTGTTTTTGTCAACTTGACTATTTTTTTGAGAGGTCAAGATATCTGATTTCCTGCTGTCTCAAAGATGCAGCGTTATTATGCAACAAAGGGAGCGGAGCGAGAATGAGTGAGACGTTACGTTTCACCGCCAGGAGGGTGTTGCCATGACAACAAGCCACCGAGGTGACAGTGAACGGAGGGGTCTCGTCGAGCTGAACCGCCTTTGGTATCCCAGAATCCTCCTCTTTCCTACCCAGGCGACCGCGAGCTCCCTTCCCCCAGGTGTACACCTCTCCGTCTAGCAGGAAAACGAAGGGGAAGAAAAACACAACAGGGAAGACAGAGGGAGAAAAACACAATCGGGACGATGATGTTTACATCCTGTATGTTGATGTTTACATGTTGCATGTGGATTACCATGTATACAGCACAACATAAAGACTATATTAAAGACTGACCACTTCTTCTCTAAGCTTCTGTTGCCGTCATTAACACAACACAAATCCTCATTCCTCTGCCTGTTTATCAGTCATTCACTCTCACCCCACTAGTCCCTTAAAGCCTGATGAATTTAGATGTGACAGATATTCTTGTCTTAAGAGTCCCATACAACAGACCAGTGGTACAGGGTCTTCAGATGTAACACAATAAGGGTTTTCAGGGGCCATCATGCTGCTTAGGAGCACAGCTGGTGGGGGAGCTGACCTCCGACCTTTGACACCTATGACATCTTCTACATCATCATTGGACTGCCTGTCCATTGTTCTACAGAGTGAAAAGGAACCCTGTTTCTATTGATTTTCCCTTACGATGTAGAATGACTGCTGTCAATCAGGGTGTATGGGTTGATTTCTGCACGGTGGACAGAGGGGATTTAGTGCATCCTTTTTGCCTCAGATTTTGGAATGTGGGTCATTTGGCAGAATACACTCCTAAACTCTTTTTAAACATTTACATAAAACGGAAATCAGTCTTTCATTTAACATCATTTGTTTGGTGAATATGACTGTTGAAATGTATTAGGATCAATAAGCTTTAATAGTTATAATGTAATGTACATTATTAATGCATATTGATCCTATATATATATAGAGAGAGAGAGCGTATGTAGTTGGATCAAGATATTTCCTTCAAACTACAGGCTACTATTTGATTTCACAGTGGCTTATCCGCTACTGTGCGTGTCATGAAAGATAATCAGTGGTGTGTTCAGAAAACAACCAATCTGCCATGAGGACAGCTTTATCATGCTTACTGTAACATGAGCGCATGTCCTACCTGCCCCGATGGCAAGAGTGAACGCGTCTCCGCACGCCACCCTGGCGATGCCCTGGAGCTTGGGCACCACGTACGGGACTCGGCCCTTCCGTCGAGAGCTGCAGCCCAGCTGCCCGTGCTGGTTACTCCCAAAGGTCAAGCACTGGCCCTTGTCTGGAGAGAGCACAGACACAGGACTTCACTAATACTCCTAATGCCACTAATGCTGATGTGTGTGTGTAGCGGGCACTCAAGGGTCCTAGAGGCTGAACGTCTGTTTAATCTCTCAAAAGGTCACAAAATATTCAAACGGGGCTAAGGCAGATGCAGCTGGACCTCTTTTTGGAGCTTAAAGATGTCTCGCCTTTCAAGAGGAATTCTGGTTAAAAGGTGAATTGTTTTTAAGCTCCATCAAAAAGTAGGGTTCGCATGCAACACAACACCTTTTGATTCCCATGATCTGGATGAATGTGAATTAACAAACGTCACTAAATATTTCTGATTGTTATCAATTGATAGACTTTGGCAGACCTCAA
>JAGFZM010001293.1:28493-78608 GCA_017657215.1 Limnothrissa miodon
TCTCTCTCCCTCCCTCTTTCTCTCTTTCTCCCACACTCTCTCTCTCTTTCCTTCTGTCTTTAAGCACATTCTCAGTGACTCTCCCACTCTTCTCTCTCTCACTCTTTCAGTGACTCTCTCTCTCTCTCCTTCGTTCGCTCTGTCTCTCTGCACATTCTCTGTGACACTCCCATCCTTCTCTCTCTCTTTCTCTCTCACTCTTTCAGTGACTCTCCCTCCCTCCCCTCTCTCCCATCTGTTCTTTCAGTGACTCTCGCTCGTTCACTCGCTCTCTCTCTCTCTCTCAGTCCTCTCCACAACATAAACCCTCCCCCTCCATGCCTCTAGACTGGCTGGGCAGCAACACACAAACGCTAGAAAGAGCGATACAGAGACTGAGTGGAGGAGTAGAGACAAGAAGAAACTGAGTAAAAGTAATGAAAAACAAACCCTGGAATGAAATGGGAACTTTCTTCAAGAGCCTCCCACTGTGGCTCAGGAAGTGAAGGATAGAGAGAGAGAGAGAGAGAGAGAGAGGACGAGAAATAAAGGAGAGGAGCAGCGGAGGGGAGAGACGCGCCCTCTTGTCACAGAACGTTCTGTGATCTCCTGTGAGGACCAGGAGCGTAGAGAGAAAAGAGTGACCAGACGCCCTGCAAGAGGAGCTCTTCCCCACGTTCTTTCTTTTGAGATTTTATTCACACACACACACACACACACACCCATACACACACCACCACACCTACAAACACAGCACAGCACCTAGAGTAGGAGGAGTGAGAGAGTAGAGGAGAAGAAAGAGGTGGGGAAAGGAGCGGGAAGACAGACAGAGAGAGAGGGAGAAAGAGACGTACAGAAGTAGAAGAAAGCAACTGTTCACTGAAGGGGTTTAAGGAGGAGCAGAAGGAGAGAAGAAGAGCTAGAAGAGTGGGAGCGAGAGCTAGAGGAGGATGGAGGCCTTGCTGCCCGTGCTGCAGCGGCGCCCAGGACTCTCCGTGCTGGCCTTCGCCGTGACCTTCCGCTGCGTCCACCACCTGCTGCGGAACCTTCCGGTGCCCAAAGTGGTGAAGAACGACGAGTTCCGCTCCTGGAAATGGAAGAACCTGTCGGTGTCGCTGGTCCACTCCCTGCTGACTGGAGTCTGGGCTGTGAGCTGGTAAGTGGGTCGGTGCACTGGGGATGAGTAGGGTGGGGAGGGTTCTGGGTGTGCCATTGTTCATTCACCGAGACTTCACATGATGGGCTCAAGGAGGAGGCTGGTAGCATTGTGTGTGTGCACAAACGGGGCATAGTTTGCAGACACACACACACACACACACACACACTGAAGCACACTCAGGCTTGGCTCACGCTGAAGCACACACATGTGCATGTGTTTTCCCATGCAGGCAGGCGCACTCACACACAGAGAGAGATGTACACACACACACACACACACACACACACACACACACACACATATTTGCATACATTCACTTAAAACATGCTGGGCCACACACAAAGGCATTTAGATGCATAACTGAGATATGGAAAACTAAAACCAGATGTCTGAGTAAGTTCCAGTTTAAGACTGCAGTGGCGTTATCTGGGAATTTGTATGTAACCTATTCGTCTTCACGTTTCATAACCCCTTATCATCACATAGACTTGATCAACGGGTTTTCATGGTTTTCATATGAGTCTCATGAAACACAGACTGACCAAACGCTTAGCCATCTTTATTTATTTCTCAGCCACGCTGATTTAGCTGTTCCGGATTCAAATTTAAAATGGCACACGAAAGGGCTAGCTCCTAGCACTTATGTGTTGCCATCACTGCTGAGAACAGGGACATTTCAGTGGCATACCTCTTGTCAAGGAGTGGCAAATAGTTGCAAGATTTTGAAAACTGGAAAAACATGTGAGCCATAAAAACTGTTAAGCCTGGCTGTGGTAACACATGAACAGGCAACATACAGTACACCGCACCCCAATGTTAGTTCACATTTCAATGTGCTGTGGGCGTCAGGCACTGCAAAAGTAATGTGATTACACATATTTACGTATTACGTATTAGTTCTTAATGTAATGTAGTATTGTGAAACAATACTGATAGGTTAGTAGGAATGTGGAACTAGTTGCATATCTCAGAAATAGAGTAACAACACACTTTTAACTTTTTAACTTAGTGGCTGTTACTTTCCCTACTGCATATGACTTAAAGAGACTCTAGAGAAAAAGCCAACTCTAAAAGCCTGTAACTCTAACAGTCTGTGGTCACAGACTGTCATAACAAGGTAGTAAAACGCAAGTTTCGCTATAGGAGTACAACATTGGGACAAACATAAAACTTCAAAAAAATGTCAAATTAACTGCTAAAGAGTTTGTCCAATTTGCTGGTTAGACATCTCTGTCACAATGTTATGTTCGCCACCGTAGATGTTCCTCTGTAGGAGGGTCTTCCACTCTGTTTTCAGTGTTTATATTCTACTACAATATTCTACTTCTGAACAGTAAAATACAACCTGCCCAATTTGCAGTGAAGAAGCATAAATTCAAGTCACTATGGTAACGCTTCATCCAAGATCCTTAGATATGGCAAGTAAGATATAGTGTATGCTGTCAAACCTGAAGCTAATCTGAGATGCTATCAATGAGATATACTGATAGCACAGAGACACGTAATTTAATGTAGTTCTTGCAGGCATCTAAAAAAATGCATATCAGTGTTAGTCCCACCTGCAACTACTGCGCTCATTCTTTCAAATTTGTCTTGAGATGCAAACAGACTATAGAAATTCATTCTCTGTCAATTTAGAATGCACTTGGTATGTTTTGTTGAAGAGGGTGGGTACTACTAGGTAGTCTATGCATTCAAAATGATGGATAAACTGAAGCTTAGAAGGCATCTCAAGGTGTAGTACTGGATCAAAATACAACTGACCAGAGTACAGTAATGCTGAGCCGGCTAGACAAAGATAACAACAAATACAATACTCACTCCCAATACTACATGCACAGACAGGGACAAGTAATCAACACAGACAAGAAGTAATCAAGACAGACTAGAGCACAAACAAAAGCCTCTATTTCTCAAAAAGATACAGAATGGGGCTTCGGGAAACAGAAGCAAACACAGACATACAAACGTACAACATTTTAAAAACGCACTGGTGTTCAATTAATAGGTGTATGGTGTTCAATGCCAGTATATGTAGTAGCCTGTAACTGTCTGTCTTTCTGTCTGTCTTATAGTCGGTGACTACGTGTAATGGGTGCCAACCTAGCTGTGCGAGTAGAACGTTAGTAAAACCTCCCTCTCAACACTTCAAAGAGCGCCCTAGTCAATTGACTGGGACCTTGGGCTTTTTGGTTGACTGGTTAGAGCATTTGCCTCCCGATCCGTGGTTGCTGTGCTGTTGTGAGGTGGTGGATCAGAGCAAGAGGGGCTCTGTTACAGTGGTGCCATAACCCGGATGGGAGTGAAGTTTAGTGGGGTGATTGTAATGGATGCTAGCCTGTGAGGTTGTGGGTTCGAGCCTCTGGTTGGACTAGCGAAGAGCAAGCATTACATTGAAGATCAATGATCCATTGGTTCTCTAATCTAAACTATACAGGTGAGGTGTAAAAAAAAAGACTGGGTTGCAATTACACACACCAGCCAAATTAATTGATTTTTAAACTTGTTTCAAAGTTAAGCTGCAATTCCACGGACCATGGCCATAGATGTGGTGATAACAATCCCTGACAAAACTCCCATGAAGAAAAGTCTCTGTGTTCAAATCATATCCTTCTTGCTGTGGGTTAATGATGTGATGAAAATGAGAAATGGTACCTTTAAAAGTAAGGTAGTGTTTTTGAATGTTTTTAATGTTTCAATGTTTAATGTTGTGTTCACTTTTTCTCACCTCTCTCAGCTTGATCCAGGAGCCAGTGATGCTGCAGGAAATCTACTCCTTCTACACGCCAGTGTCCTATCTCCTCATCTGCGTTTCCTCAGGTTAGTGGCCTTCAGCAATCTCCTTATGTGCATCTCCTCAATTTAGGGGTTATGCGCTTCACACATACCTAGCTGGAGAACAACAGCCTGACCAGCTAAAGCAAAAATTGATTTGCCAGTTTAAAAATGTGTACGCTGGTGTGACTAGGCTATTTGATTGTGGCTGTTTTTTGGTGTTGTTTTCTTTTCTTTCTTTCCAATCCAATCAGATAAATCATGAAAGATCAGAAAGCAGATCAACTAACATGAGATCATCAAATACTTGCTTAGACCAGCTAAAACCAGCTGGTAACATGATATGGCCACAAATCTTTTTTTGGGCAAATTTATAAAAATGTATATATTTATAAATTTAAAAAGTTATAGCAGTACTCTGTATAAGAGTATGTAGGCAACTGAAAGGTTAACATGTTTAATAATGAAGTAGAGTTTAAAAATCCTTAACAGCCTGATTGAATTCAGGGTCCTTTGTTAAGGTAGAGTGGTACATTTACAAACACATGTATTTATATAGGCACACACACACACACATATATATATATATGTTAAAATTTAGCGTTAAATGTCCCAGTTTATGAACAAAGGCACAGGAGGAGATCAACTTTCTCCTCACAATACCAAAGTCCACCTGCTTTTGGTTTTCACAAGGTGTGACTGTGACACTCCAAACGGTGTAACCTGACATTTCATGAGCTCCTAAACCGGCGAAACCCCCCACCTGCACAGGTATCACGCCCCACGATCATTATGCCAACTCCTTTTGTGTCCTTGCAGATCAAATACAAGAATAACCAGTAAACAAGGCGTGCATAGTGGGAATCATTCCTCTCCTCTCCCCTCCCAGACACATGGGAATGCTCTGGGCAACCCGTGCAGTCTGAGTCACACCACCTGTGGCCAATTACTTAAAGGTGCTCTAAGCGATGTAACACGTTTTTAGGACTAAAACATGGGTTGTTACATACAGCAAACATCTCCTCACAATCTGCTAGCTGCCTGTCCCCTGAACACACTGTAAAAAAACGCGGTCTTTGACTTTGTAGACAGCCCAGGCTCCACAAACGGCAACATAACACAGTGGGCAAACCTAGCATAACAAACGAAAACGAAACATAACAGTGTTCCAGCCAATAAACGACAAGGTTTATGAGTCTTGGGAGGGAGGGGGAGGAGTAAGCTATAACTTATAACGCTTGAACCCTCTCTGGAGCTATCCTCCGTTTTGTTTGACAATAATTCGAACATCAACAAGAAGTGACGTGAAACAGCATCGCTTAGAGCGCCTTTAATGTGGTATCAACGGTGTGTACAGCTAACTCTTAAACAGATCTGGCACGGACGTGGCACAGACATGTGTGCATTTGCCAGATCAGGGCCACATTAGAGCCACATCTTCTACTCAAGTAGCATATGCTACACAAGCTAATCCAGCCATTAGCCTGTAATGAGCTGTGGGGTTTTCAATTAACAATTTGAATAGCGGAAACACATTTAAGTGCTATTACATATTTATTGCTTCATTTTATCCTGTACGGACTGACCAGTTATGGTGCCTCTTTAAAATATGGGACAGGCCTACTAGCTATATTTATAGGCCATTGCACAGACCACCACCTTCTTCCCACCCCATTGTACAACATCATTTCAGTGATCCTAGGCTGCCTTTGTTCTCTATTTTTGTGTGGTTTTTATATAGTTGTGTTTTAGGATAGGTAGCCTGTACTTAAACCTAAATCTGCAGAATCTGCATCGGAAATGTTCTTACACTGACACTTCGGCACTGGGGTTGCCCTAGCATTCTCCTGGGGTTACCATAGCATCCTCCTGGGATTACCATAGCATTCTCCTGGGGTTGCCATAGCATCCTCCTGCACATTCTACACTATTTTTACACCAAACTACTTAGGCCCCTAAATTACATATATGATTTTCTCTGTATTGTTATTTTTATAAATAATGGTGTATGTCATGTTGTTGTTGTTTTTATATGTGTATGTCATGTTGTTGTTGTTGTTTTTATATATGTATGTCATGTTGTTGTTGTTTTTATATATGTGTATGGCCTGTTGTGGAAGCTTAAGGGCTCCAGAAGAAGTACTATGCACGTTTTAGTGGCCTCAACCTCAGTATGAGTGCCAAATTCCCAGTCCTCAAAACCCTACCGCACCTCAAGTGGGTTATTTATTCAGTGGGACATTTCTTTACTCCTTGCCCAAGGCTGTGATATTTTGTTGCCGACCGCTACTCTTTAACAGTAATCATTTCTAATGGAATAAAATTATGTCCATAGTGTAACAAATAAATATTGATATGAATGAGCATCCCAGCTGTTCATCATTGACTAAAATGTGATGAGGAAGAGGATGTGATGAACTAACTGCAGCCAGACCGGAGCCCCCAGATCACATTTGCCATGTACAGTATCCTGCAGGGTATCCTGGTTTGTCTCTGTCTCTGAGAGGCAGAGAGCTAACCACACATCAATGAAACCATAGCAACCATCAGGGCTGTGCACTGTGTGTTAATACAGCAACACACGGAACTCCTGAAAATCCCCCCTCAAAATAACTGCTTTTGGGTCAACAACATGGATGGCAACTCCTTGTGTTTTGTCACACTTATGACAAAATAACCTTTTTTTTATTCATGGCAAGTTAAAGTTACATTTTTAAATGTTCAGAGTGATATAGGACAGTTTATTCAGAGGTCACCGGAGTGGTAAAGGCTCAGCTATGATGCTAACCAGCTGCCAATGCTTTTGGGCTATAAACTAATAACTGTGTTTATTTTATTCTTTTTTGGGGACAGGGTACTTTGTACAGGATGCATTTGACATCATCTATACTGGTCATGCAAAAGGCTCGTGGGAATTCTTGCTTCATCATTTTCTGGTAAATCTTTTTCCTCAATCATATGATTGCATGCGGTGAGCTGATTTTGAAATGTTGTCCTTTCCTAAATTTGTCATTGGGTTAGTATCTGACAGTGCTCCAGAATCAGATGCATGTTTAACTTCATTTGAGACTTAATTTAGTTTTCTTGTTAGGGGATACAGTATATTTGTCATTTTTGACCATTATCAGAAAAACCCACGAGTCAATTTTAAGTCCTACTTTAATCTGTGGAAATAATCTACTGACCTCGAATGACCCCACAGACAAATAGGGACATTTTCAGCAGAGCACGGGGGCAGCATTCGACATTCATGCGTCCAAATGAGTACTACTGTGTTGCTCTGCCACTGGTGATGGAGTCACAACGGTCACTTTGTTTGCTAGGAGTTTTTACTGGATCTCTGGACTGTCACAGACACGTGACCGAAAACGCTTTTGCCCTTTACTTAATACCACTTATCTTTTCCGTAATTTTTTTATGCATCAAAGTATTTACTTTTGCATCGGCATTAGTGGTGTGCATGTTTCTTTTGACTGAAAGCTTGAATTATTTATCAGAACCTGCGCACCCACCTGGCACCACCTTAAACTCTATGATGTGATTCCCACTTTTGGAATATAGGCTCAGCATTTATAACATGACATTAAACCCTCTCTAATTCTACAACCAGCATCCTCTCTAAATTCAATCACTGGTCAATCAGTGTTTCCATTAATCACAATTACCTAGTAGCCAAATCAAGTTTAAAAAAATCAAACAACTATAGTAAAAGATTTAGAAAAAATTAAGAAAGATAAATATAGAAGAAAGAAATTGGTGAAAAAATTGAATGTATTTTAATGACGTTTTTAGTTGTGAGGCCTCACAAATTGAAAAAAGGCGTGACATGTTGCCACGGTCTTATCGCTCAAATGGTTTGTTCAACCTTATCTTGGTTTCAGTACCACACCATGCTGCTTGTGCTCAAATATACGACCTGCTTCAGTGCATTATTCAAACGAGTATGATGGCATTATCAGTTCATGGATTAATGGGCTCAGGAAAGGGAACATGTGTAATTATCAGCCATAATAGACAGGGCTCACCCTCTTAGGAAGTCTGTTTTGTGGGTGTTTGTGTATTAGGAGAGTGAACTCCTGCCTTCATTCAGGGTAAAGTCGGAGACCCTGGAGTTCACAAAAGGGTGGCTGAGCAACTGACAACATAGAAGATAAAGATCTGGAGAAGCTATTGTTCTGAATCATTGACTTGCATAGTTATCACAATGACTGCTCAATGATACAGTCTCACGTCTAAGACCTCAGTTATCAGCTTAACACAGACCAATTGTTAGACACAAGTGTTGTTTTTTTTAGTGCTACTGGTACTAAGAAGAATAGGAATATTCTGTAAACATTTATGTACATTAATGAATTGTGTATAGGTCACTGAGGAAAATAATCCGCTTTGCAGACAGATGCAGATGCAGATACGTGTGTCCATATCTAAGTAATATGTCATGACCTAAATTAAAGCAACACAGTTGTATTGCAAACACAGTATAAACAGTTTATTGTTTATTTGTGTTCATGCCTGGCATACTGCGGGCTAGACAGGGATGCACAAAGGGCCGTACAGTATGTGGCCCCGGGGTCATTGAATGCCCAGTTCTGTCCTCAGACTGTCTGCAGAGGCTGGCCTGATCTGTTGTTAACGGCCATTGAGACTGATGCTCCTTTCTTTCGGAGCATCGCGTACCGGTCTGGGTTTCTGGTTTGAAACCGAAGGGTGGCGGCAGGTTTGATCCCTGGACCATAGCCATAGACCATAGCTGAGGGGCCTTGACAAAGGCCTTTAAACCAGTAAACAGGCATCCTGCTGCACTGAGCTAACATGTGCTTCAACACAGCACACTGTGTAAAGTGTGCATTTTACTCATTCATGATTGTGTTAAATGTTGAGGCCAGGTTTCCTTCTAACGAGATCAAAGGAGTATACCTTTACATTTACATTTACATTTATGCATTTAGCAGACGCTTTTATCCAAAGCGTCTGCCATATTCATAAACCCTTGACCCTACCATCTCAGCTTGCACAAGCAAACACAGGTATTTGTAAAGTCACACCCTGGATTGACCCATTTTCTACATTTTTTGCATACCTTTCTAAACATGCCTGTATGAGTGACACGTGCCTCCACAGATTACAAATACCTTCAATAGTGACTGTTAACCGTATGACATATATATATATAAATTTCAAGCCACCAAGGAACACACTACTGTATTTTTCATACACATTTTTAAAGAGGGCTAACTGAGAAGGTTTCTTACAGTATGACCAGGCATGTGTACTACCGCTCAGACGTTTAGGATCACTTGCATTTCCTTTGTTTTCCAAGCAGAGAGTCATGGAAACATAGCAAACAAACAGTGTTGGATAGAATATGTATGGTTTTATTTTAACATAATTTTTCAAACATTTTTAACATGACTTTTCAAAATTTTTCAAACCTTGCTTCAGTTACATTTTTTGGCAATTATAGTTTGGCCACCAGAAAGATTCTGTGAGTCCTTTTTTTGATGAGATCTGATTTCATAGCCAGGTCTGCGCCGACCAGTGATGAAGGTCCGTTTCATAACAATGTAAAAGCAGCTGATGTATCAGGCACCTCACACGTTAGTTTGTGGGTGTGCAATGGGTTGTTATTCTGTTGGCCTAATCATGTGCTGCTCCCAGGGTACGGTATGCCTTCTTAATATCTTATGATACACTTCCTTCCTCAACGTCCCTTGAAATTTATACAAGTGTCCCCTTTTTTACCACCACAAGTGCAGATCAAGATTGCACCACCATGCTTTAATTATGGCATAAAGAACAACTCCTGCTTCTTTTTCTGTATCAAGGTTGAGGAAGAATAGATTAAAAAGCATTTGAAATTTCAAATAATCAATACTTCATATTCAATTCAATTCAATTTTATTTATATAGCGCATTTTTACAAAAGGCATGTCACAAAGCGCTTAACACAAGAGGCCCAGTGAGCAACAGGGGCAAGGAAAAACCTAGCAGCGTTTTTTACATTAATGTATTATTTTCTAATACACTATGCTTATTTTTTTTCCTATGATCCCTATTGACAAAATAAATTATGAGTGTCTCCATGGAAAACTAGTAAAGTTTTAAGTGATCCCAAACATTTGAGTGGTATCTAAAAATATATCCAATCAGTGTCCCTGGTTTTCAGGTTTGTGAATGCATAACACTGGACAGACCACTATAGGCAGATTAACCCCAAATTATATCTGTTTAAACAATGCACCTTAATGGCCAAGACCACATTACTTAATGGCAAAGACCCCATTACTTAATGGCAAAGGCTACATTAGTTAATGGTAAAGATTACCCTAGTACTCAGGTTTGTGTTGCGAATTCATAACACTGGACAGATCATTACAGGCAGATAAACCCAAAATGAACAATACACCTTAATGACCAAGAGGCTTAAAACCACCTATATAGTAGAGCCAAATTGATAGGAGCACCCCAACAATGCCCCACCTCTCCCACAAATACACCCAAAATAGGCTATTTAAAGGCACGTGTTAAATATCTATGGACCTTACATATACATTTATGCTTTTAGCAGAAGCTTTTATCCAAATTGACTTACAAAGGACAATAACAATCAAGCTACATAGAGGTGCGGTGCAGTGCAGTAAAAGGTCATCAGTACTAGGACAGAAGCTGCTAGTTCTTGTTATGTGATATTTGCTTGTCTTCTCCTCAGGTGCTGTGGTGCTTCTTGTACACTCTGTTCACGTGGCACTACGTGGCGGGGGCCGTCATCGCCTTGTTGGTGGAGGTGAACAGCATCACGCTTCACACGCGTCTGATGCTCAAGCTGGCGGGGACGCAGCACTCCCCCCTGTACAACGCCAACAAGCTGCTCAACGTCTTCACCTACGTCAGCTTCCGCCTCAGCGCCCAGTTCTACCTTACCTGGTACATCCTGCACAACTTCAGCTGGCTGGATCACGCCGGCTACTTCCTGACCACCATGATTCTCATGAACATCATGATATTGATTTACTTCTACAGATTGATCCGTGCCGACTTCTTTCCGCGCCGGAAAAGCACTGTCAGGACACAGAACGGCACACACAACAACAACAACAACGCCAACAACAGGTTTCTTTCTGACTGAGAGGAAAGAACAGATTTTTTTTTTTTTTTTTTTACTTTTTTCTATTTGCTCTGTGATTCGTTTTTTGTGTGCTCATATTCTTTGGAGGTCCCAAGCAAGGTTATCTCCATGACACCCTTCACCTTGCATTCTCCAAGTGCTCTTTAGGAACTAAAACAGCCAACCAACTGCAGTGTTTCTGACTAAACGCCAGTTTACTTCTGCAACGTTTACATAATTGCTTGATTAAATCCTGCTGACTTAAGACATCCCTCCCTTTGCAAGTTGGTGATACTCTCAGTTGAAACAGCAAAAACAGCTACCTCAGTGCAGACCTTGGGTAGTCTTGCGTCATATGAAGCCCCATACTAGCTGAGAGGATGCAAAAGAGTGGAACTCATCTCATACAGTTTGTGATTGACCCAAATGGATTTTAATGTTTGTGGCCTGGAGTTTGAGTTGTCAAGGCTTTGTGGTAATTACTGTATGCTGTGTGTTCTTAAGTTGTTTTTTAACAGAGCCATGACTCGGCATGAAGAAAACTTTGGACGTTGGATATGATTGATAAGTGTATTTGTAAAGCAAAGCAAGCAGTAAATGTAGAAAACACAAACAGAGGTTTCATTTGTTTATTGTTCATTTAGGCAACAATCATTTGACTCACCTACACTTCTGATCCATCTATGACCCATCTACAGTTCACAGCTATAAAACAAAAGGCAAAAGACACTGAGACACTGTTACTGTATTTGTATGTGTCTGGTTAAAAACACATTCAAAAGGTCTTTCAAATGTTAATTTGAAACATGTTAAAAAGTGGCATCCAAATTATCCCTAAAACAGTCAAGATATCTTGAATAATACAACCTAAATACATGTAAAATATTTATCATGTTAGTGCTGTCTATCAATAGTCCAGGAAGAAAGTTTTGCTTTTGCTTAGACTGCTTTAGAAACATGCAATACCACATAACCTTGTTGTTTACACATTATTAATGATAAATGTTTTATAAGCAATAGAGAAATGTGAGTATTCATTCTGGGAAATTGTTGTTTGTGTGACTGGAGGTAAATAAATAATTCATTGAATTTTGATTAGCCTGGAATTATTCTAAATAAATGATACCTTCAGTAGATAATGAGATATATTATCTTCAATGCATGTTTCATTATTGTAAATTGAAGATACATGACCTGGGTTAAAGCATTTATAGGTTCATAATAGTTGAGATTACTTATATTGTTCCTAAGTTAAAAAATGCTTCATCTACTGATTAATAATAATTGGTTAATAAAAAAAAAGATTATTTAAAGAGATTAGATAGATAAGCTGCAGCCAGTGCTAACTGATGAGAGCAAAGAAGGTACCTGTGCCCCTATCAGGTAGCATTAGCTGCTAGTCCACAAAGATGTATCAGATGCCGTTTTTCTTTTGCCTTCAGCAACAGTCAGCAGCCTCAACAAACAGTGATTTGGGCTGATTGACTCTTGATTTTGTCCTTTCAGTTAGCTGCTGGCAAGAAAATGTTTACATAACTTGTCAATCGGTAGATCCCAGGCACTTCCTTAGTTGCTGTAATCATTACACTTCAAGCATAAACACAAATAACTGCACCTGTTGCAGATATCACATGTTTAGATCCAGTAAAATTTGTTTGTTTAATGATTAGTGCTATCATTTGAGTTGACTCAATGAAATATTTTCAAAAGTTTCTTTAAAACAAAAAATATTTTGTAACTTTTGACTTTCTATTCGAAGTCACCTAACTCTCACCTTTTTAATCTACCCACACATCCATCTTTCAGAAAATGCCGATGATAATGTGAGCTAAAGACTAGTTTGCAAATGGCGGAAAAAAAAAACATCAGGTTTAAATGGTGCTGAATACTGACATCGAGTTCACTATTAAATTTTAGGAGCATGTCTTATGTGCCTCCATAAACTTACTTCAGATTCTGTAGGCCTATGTATGGTAAGTTTGAAATCATTATCTGTTTTTATGACATCTGATTCAAGCATGATTGTGAGCACTTTAGAAATCGTCACATCAGTCAAGCTCTGCATTAAAAGAGACCCTCTTTTCACTCCCCTCCTCTTGACAATTTGACCCATCAGACCCTATGACTCCTGTTCGCAACCACCTGTGTTCTTGCATCACTCCTGATTGAACCACTGTATGTAAATATACGCTCCTAAAACAAGAACCAATTGACGCCCACCTCGACTGTCTGTAACGCTCCTTGTGAAAAAGGACCTTGAACCCATAGAGAACTGAGCATGAGAGAATTGCTGCCGTGGCAACAGCACAATACCCCTCCTTTGAAAAGCATAAATAGGAGTGTGGGCCTGCTAATTACAGTGTTAGATGAGCTGTATGACTTCCTTAGTGCCGTCTCAACTGGTTTGAAACTTGGGAAGGAAAAGATTTGGCCACCCTTTAGCAACCTTCCAAATGTCTGCCTTTGAAATTGTGGATAGGACAAAAAAAGGACCCCAGGTCTTTCTAAAGTCAGATAGGCTACTTTTATTCAAGGAAAATTCTGTGATGCTAACTATAGTATTTATATTTCATTGTCCATTCAAATAAGAGT
Source organism: Limnothrissa miodon (assembly GCA_017657215.1). Classification (NCBI taxonomy): domain Eukaryota; kingdom Metazoa; phylum Chordata; class Actinopteri; order Clupeiformes; family Clupeidae; genus Limnothrissa; species Limnothrissa miodon. The sequence goes on from JAGFZM010001293.1 coordinate 42,104, forward strand.
GGAGTGTTCACATCCCATACAGAAAACTGCAAAGTACAGTGGGTTAGATTTAGTTTAAGAACAAGGGGATGTTATGTGAATTGTAGACCACTTTTTCTGAACAAATGGCCCCCCTTTTAACGCCCTTTGTTAACCACACACACACACACACACACACACACACACACACACACAAACAATACCTACAGTTGTTAAATTCTTAGAGTAGGCTAGGCCTATATCAGTGAGCAAACCATGATTATAAAACTGAGATCATTGTATTGTCAAAATCTTGAAACGTGTAGCCCAATAACTTTGTAGACTGCAGATGCCCTAATATTTATATGTAGATGGATTATTTCAAAATGTCTTCATGGTACCCTTGTCAGTGACAAAGCCTGTTCATCCTGAAATGATTTGCCCTTGTCTCCAATATTAAATGGTAGGCCTACGCCCCCTGGGGGCTGTATCGTCCCCATTGACTAAACACAGGTTTTGACCATACCATTCGGATGGTGTAATGCTGCCATCTATCTACTCGTAAGTAGCCTAGCCACTGTAACCTAAAAGTACAACTCAGTCACTTTAAACAAAAGCAACTGGAACAACACGGTGTGTGTATGTGTGTGGTTTAAAAGGAGTGGGTAGTTCCTAAGGCAGACTACCATGGAAACAACCAAAGATTCTAGAGTGTAGCGCTCTAGAATCTTTGGAAACAACTACAGACAGGCAAGGCGCCCACACACATTGTGTTTACATAGGCCTCGAATACAAGGGAACACTAAAGGTCTGCAGCTGCAAAAGCACAATTAAACAGTTTGGTTTTAGTATAACATTCGCATTAGACAACATCACAGTTAGGCCTACAGTTAACAATGCACCTCTGTTTTATTCAGCAGCAAAATACTGTTATACATAGCAAAGAATGCTGGGATAAAAAAAATAAAAAAAAAACAGAGGCACTTTAGTAAGTGGGCATTGTAGTTTTAGGTTTATTTATTTTTTACGATTGTTGAAAATAATTTCCCTAATTCTAATATGCCTAACTAAAAGTAGTCCCTAAAAGTAATTTCCCTAATACTAATATGCCTAACTAAAAACCAATTCACGTCTGCTATTCTAGACTAAACTTTTTTTCATTACTGATTTTTAAATGTGATTTTAAATCATGATTGGTCTACAGCACTATGTGATCATTGTCATCACGACAGGTAAATTTAAATAAAATTGCATCGACGTCGTTTTTAACGGGACAAGACAGGACATTGCATTTCTCTGACGCCAGGGGGATACGCTCGCCTGAAAGGGAAAAACACTGGAATCTTTTGGAGAAAAAAGTAGAGTAGCTACTTCGTACAACCCCTCAACTAATCGAAGTCATCTGTCTTCCCGTCCCACATTACGCCTCTTTGGGTTAAGAGTTTCGTTTTCCTTTAGTCTGCAAGAAATCCTCTGACTCTGCTGTGGATATGCTCTGAAACTGACCGAGGAGTGGTTTTTTAACTTTTTGGGGAGACGAGGCACTTCGTGGAGCGCCCGAGATTCATCCACGCGGGAGATCGGAAATATTTATCTTGGTAGCTACGTCATTGCTTTTCTGTGTAACATCTTCCTCTCAAAGTTATACAGTAACGTTAGCGTTAAGATGAAGTAATATTATCGATTTGTTACAGAGAAGGGGGCATGGGCATAGGCCCATCTTTGTTTGTCTTTTACCATTAGCGGATAATAAATCATTGAAGAAGGTTTTTCTTGATTTAACGTTACAGGTTTGTTAGTTATTCATCTCGCCTTATTTTAAATTCATTTTCTGATTTGGTTCCAGTAACCTATATCGCTGGTTCGCTTGCAAACTAGAAGGCATATGCAGTGTAAAGTAATTCAGTTTCTTTGTTTTCCGATTTATTTGGGGATTAACTAACGGAGATTAGCTCATCACTACCCAAGCTGCCAAATGGCAATACATGATGCAGTAGGCTCGTCTAGGCTACTCTTTTCTGGTCTCATGGCAACAGTCTATGCACCAAGTTTTAATTTTAAGGAAAGTTTAAGCATTGGGTATTCTACAATAAAATTTCTTCTAAAATGATATGGCATTTTGTTTCAGAACATAGATCTCCTGCATCAGTTTCTATGTTCTGTGTCCCCTCCTATCCCAGAATTGCCGACATGAGTGTCCTGCCACCGGTTCGGAGGGATCGGGTCATAGCCCAGCTGCCTCCGGTAAGCCTAGTGCATGCCCTGAAATTCACCTCTCACAAACGCTATACAGAACAGTTTTATTGTTCTAAATCAAGTCAACGTTGCACAATGGTAGGCTGCAGGTACACACACGCGCGTGCGTAAACACGTTGTATTTAGACAACTGCACCAAGCACAAATCTGAGGAAAAGTAATCATACAGGGGAAAGTCAGATAGAATATACTCATACTGCGCACACACACACACACACACACACAAAATACACACATGAAGGTAACCACACTGTAAAAAGTCAGATAGAATACGCACACATACACACACACACAGTCGCATAGCGATTTACAGACACACATGCATACATTAAGTAACATCTTTGACACTGTCATTCCAGTGCTTCAGCAAAGAGGCTGCCCTGCACACTAAGGAAGAGTTTCACTCCAAAGTGCGGACAGCATGCCAAGAGCAAAAGACTGGCACAGTGGGGTAAGCCTCATAATTACCCCCCTCCAGATCATATGCCTTACAGAGGCACGCATATAACAACAACACACAGCAAAGATTCAGCTCCAGTGCATTTTTTTTTTGGATCTGTTGTTTTTTTTTTTTCTTTTGGTCTGAAATTCAATCAGCTAATTTGCCACTCGTTAACTCTGTGCTATTTTGTCCAGTAGGTTTAAGATCTCCAAGGTCATTGTCGTGGGGGACTTGGCTGTTGGCAAAACCTGCCTAATTAATCGGTAAGCAGACAAGAGAGTCTTGGCTTAATATTTGACGGGAAATGAAGCAGCAAATGATTGAAACCTTACAGTATTTTTATCTTCCTGCCTCACAATCTCGGAAATTTTCCATCACAGGTTTTGTAAGGACACCTTTGACAAGAACTACAAGGCCACCATCGGCGTGGACTTTGAGATGGAGCGGTTCGAAGTGCTGGGTGTCCCTTTCAGCTTGCAGTTGTGAGTGTCTGAGAGTTCCCTTTACTGTACTCATTAACTAATTAATTAATTAATTAATTAATTAATTAATTAACGTCAATCAGTGTTGTCATACTGTTGTTCACATTGTGTTTTCCTGTTGTAGATGGGATACCGCTGGGCAGGAGAGATTTAAATGTATTGCTTCTACATACTACAGAGGGGCCCAAGGTACACTTTTAAGGACTCAAGGGTTACACCTCAATGAGCCTTAATATGACATTATTCATATTGATCTGAATGGCACCATTATGGTTAGTTTGCTTTCAGTAGATTTTAGATCATGTTTATTGCTTATTCTCACTTTAATTTTCATTCCAGCCATCATCATTGTGTTTGACCTGACGGATGTGTCATCGCTTGCTCACGCCAGGTGAGTCATGATGTTTTTCCCTGCTTGTGCACTTCATTTCCTGCATTTTATTCTCATGTGCTGTGCTGAGAGGAAGATGGAGCCTGGCCCGTTTCTCTCCTCAATTCCTCCCCTCTGTACTCAACACAGGCAGTGGCTGGAGGACTCAATGAAGGAGAATGACCCGTCCAGCGTGCTTCTCTTCCTTGTGGGCACCAAGAAAGACCTGAGTGTGTGTGTGGTTTGACATTCCATTCCTGAAAAGTACAGTGCCTAGGGGCAACAAACGATCCAGCTTTGAGCTTCAGCAGCGTAGGCTAGGCTCTGCCCGTTTTTTATGTGGAAGGGAGGGTCTGACTTGGCAAGAGGCCATGGTGCTCTGACCACTGAGTATGCTGGGTCTGTTGAAAATGCAGACCTCAAAAATGTGGCTGGGCTTTGTGTTTTGCGAGATCTGTCTTGATTCATCAACTTTGGAAAGAGGCATTTTTGCACACCTCTTCTAGAAAGAATTTCTAAGAAACACTAAGTAGATGTGGACAGTGGCAGTACAGAATATCCTTGTTTGATTCTCCTGGGGTTCATATTCCACTTTATTACAGCTTAAAGTAGCTATATGCCACATTGAAACAACAGCTAGATGGCGTTGGTGAGCACTAACTAAACTAACTAAACTAAAGTTATAGAAATCTAAATGTACCTCCGTGTAACCACCGTCATCTCTCCAGTGCATTTCTCCACCCTTCATGACTAGTAGCCTACCACAATTTACTTGTTCTTCATCAGGCTACCCATTATGCAGATTATGGTCATAAGATGTAAATGACATGAAGATGAAAGACTGGACTTTGCTGCTTACCAATGTAGGCCTAATCCAGTGCTTAAAAATACTGCAATATTTAAATCTAAATCTTTATTTATATTTAAAATCAATCAATATTTATGTTTAAGTCTTTAAATCTACACAGTAAACTTCCGCAAGTGTCCATAATGGGAGTAGCCAATGTGGATCATCACCCATCTTAATTTAGCATACCAAGAGCTGGTTTTGTGAAACTGAATTTGTGCCCTGTAGGGAGAGTGGGTTGTGCAGTGACTAGTGACTAGAGTTTAGCCTTCCAAAATATGGTACATACATTTATTTCTATGTGAATATTTATATGTAAAATAATCTTAAATTCCTTCAATATAGCCCCTTGAACAATTCTGTTTATATGTCTAATTTTTTTCTCTCGTGGCTATAAGTTGTTAATTGCTAGTATGCTGTTGCTCTAATCGAATCTAAATGTTAATTGTTTGGGTGTCTGTTGCTGCTTTGGACTGATATCCACTTCTCTCTCTCTGTTGTGTAGTCTCCTGCACAATATTCTCAGATTGAGGAGGATGCTGTGCGACTCTCAGAGGAAATTAAGGCAGAGTACTGGGCCGTCTCTGCATTATCAGGTCAGTAAGACCCCGTCATGACTCCAGTGGCTTGGGGGCGGGGGGGATGCACAAGGTTCAAGAGATGCATACAGGTTGAGTCGCATGGTTTGTACTGATTAGTGACTGTTTTCATTAGATTTCATTAGGATCTCTGGATTGATTTGGTTTGGTGGTTGATTAGTTTGCATGGGACGTATCCTCAAATAAATAAAAAGTTAGCATGTTTTAGCAAAATGCTAAATGGCAGTAATACAGAGCCACACAGTCATCTTTTGTGCAGATCTGTTTGATAATATTAGATCCAACTTAAGCTAATTATTGCCACCATGTGTAACACTCTGAATCAGGAGAGGGAGTGAAGGAGTTTTTCTTTCGAGTTGCGTCCCTAACCTTCGAGGCCAATGTCCTGGCAGAACTGGAGAAGAGTGGATCACGACGCATTGGGGAAGTCGTCAGTAAGTGCCTGCTGATCCTCTCAAACAATATTCTCATTTACTTTGAAAGCCCAACATAAAAATAGGCAATGGGCGTGAGGTGAAAGACAACATTCTCTCTGAGGCCCGGTGTGGGTGGAAAACATCCAAGGTCACGTACATTTGATTTTGGAGAGGAATGTCCTAAGTGGTTAATTGGGCATTTTAACACAGACCATTTTTTAAACCCGTCTTCGATAATTCATAGCAGATGAAGAATGGAATGCAACCAAATGACTTTAGGGGTTTTTATGAAGTCGGCTTGGATTTAAATGCAAACCCTGAATGGCTTCTGTCGGCCTCTCTCTCTATCTCTCTCTCTCTCTCTCTCTCTCTCTTTAACTCTCTCTCTAACTCTCTCTCTCTTTAACTCTCTCTCTAACTCTCTCTCTCTTTAACTCTATCTCTCTCTCGCAGAAATCACCAGCAACTCCAACAACACACATAGTACTACCAAGAAGAAGCACCCTAACTGCTGTCAATGACGGAGATCATTCTGGAATGTTCACTCAAACCATACAAAGCCCAACCCGTGTTCCTTCCTGCTTAAGAAGGTCTTAAAGAGGAGACACAATGGTAAAAGTGTTTACCTCTATAGAAAAAAGCGATCCATAGTGTCCAAAGACTGAAGTTATTTATTTGATGTTTTTTTGTTTATGAGGTTTGTCAGCTGGCCTGGTGAGAGGATGTTTTCTTTTGGTCACTGCCCTGATTTTGGTCCCACATTTTTTTAGCGACCCCAAAAAAGAGAGTTATATAAAAGAAGCATTAAAACTGAGAGAATTCAGACATTCTATTTACACTTTTTAGTATTACAAGTGATATTTGTACTTCTCCAAATGTGTACGTCTCCAAAATGTATTTGCCTTACATTTTTACTACTTATTAAGTTGTCATACAGAAGCTTTGCTTTGTTTTCATGTTTAGGTATAAATACTATGAGGGAGTTAATGCAGCACACTGAAAAGTCATTTGAACGGTACAGTCTAAAAAGATATTTTTTTTTGTATACATCTTTAAACTATACATAACATATGACATGAGCTTACTGAGGAAAGTGGAAATTGTTTACAGCTTTCATAAGCCATCAAATTAGACTTTCAATATTAGTAGTTATGGAACTAAAGGAAATAAGTATTATGTATCAAGATCATAAAAATGTTTGACAGTCCCTCAGTTCCTGCTTTTGTTACAAGACTGCTAAAGAAAATAAAGGTAATCTGAGGCAATATCAAGAGAAGTATTTTTAATTTAAGTGTTTGCATTAGAAAATCACAAGTTAGAAAATGTATGTGTGTAACTGTGGTGGTGTATGTACAATGGGATCTTGTATTGAAAAGCAGGCAACACTGTTTCACCATTACATTATTTCGTTATTATTATTTTGTTATTATTACCTTTTAGTTTCTATTTATCATCATTAATCAATCATCATTTGCCGTAGGACAACACTGTATGACAAAAACACTAAACTGTCTAAAATCTCTAGACTTTCTGGCCATCTCGCCTATGCATTTAACAGGAGTATTTTGCATTTAGCCCCACCTTGTGGTTGTTTAAGAAGAACTCCAATCCAAACACTGTTCAACCCAAACCTCACCTCACCACGCCATTCTCATGTGATTCTTGGAAATACAGCCTCCCTTGTGAGATTGTTATCTTTGGCTCGGTCTCTCTGTGTGCATCTGTATCTCCCCTGGAAGAGACGCTAAAAGCTTCCCACGCATTACTGATGGCCCACCTTTGTCTCGCTCTCATTCCCACCATATCCTGGGGTTCACTGTTTTTTATGTCCGAAGAGAGCAAAGGATTCCAGGTGCTGGCTGTCAATCTGAGCTTGGACTTCCTCTGGGATGCAGTGTGAATGCTTGTAGTTCTGTTTGATCCACTTCCCTCCCTCACTGTTCTCAATAGCCACTGCAGCAACACCTACACAATTTAAACAGAATCGAACATTTAGGATCATAATAATAACACAATGTAATTTAGTCCGGGGCCTATTGCACAAAACTAGGATAAGGGATTAAGCAGGGATATCTTGGCTATACTGACAAATGATAGGCTAATTCAGCCAGGATATAACCTTATAGTAGAATATAACCTTAAACCACCCACTACTCACAAATCTCAGGTAAAACAATAACCAAATACCTAGAAATCAGACTTGAATGAATGTCCAGACCTTTGAATGCATCTGGTTTACTGTAAAAGTGTAACATCTGCCTGGTTGTCATTGTTAGTTAGTTACTAATGTTGGCTAATGTTTATCTTCATGTGTCAGAGCATTGTTTCACACCCAAGAGCTTTGAGATACATCCAGCAGGGATAAACCTAATGCAGATATTAGTAATGCAGATGGTTTTAAGATCACCATCACAGACAGATTTCCAAGTTGTTAATATTCATTTTAACTTTGAAATCATCACTTAAAACACTCAAATGTACATTCAGTATAGGCGGTGGCTTCAAAATGCAAAGTGTGTGTTTTTTTTCTGATGCATTTGCATTGGTTACATTTATACCTGCATATTTTCAGAGCACATTTAAGCCCCTCAACTAAACTCATCTACTGATAAGGGTGCATGTAAATGTCCATTTCAATTCACCTGACATAGTGGAAGGAAATGCAGACAGATGTGCATATTGTTCTTTAATCAAAGATTAACAAATGACTTCACAGCAGATGAGGTGCTTTGGTTCAACAGTAACCAAGGACTTACCCATCACCATGACTCCTTGGTTCCTTGCCGCTCTACAAGTTTGACGGTAACCTACAACAGTAACCGAGGACTCACCCACTACTGTGGCTCCTTGCCGCTCCACAAGTTTGATGGCTGCCTTCATGGTGCCTCCAGTCTCAATCCACTGATCCACTATCAGCACCCTCAGGCCTGCAACAACACAACAGCTTTCACTGAGAGTGGTTGGGCTCAGTAAGACATCCGTAAGACAGGGAAACCAGCCTGTGTCTTTTTCCAACTGGAAATTGAATTGGATGGGATATATAAATAGGGATACAAGCACTGGGGCAGATCTGTGTTCTTTAGTAGATTAGCTCAAAGGGCAGAGCATATTTTTCATGCCTCAATTTAAAAAATTTCAAATTTAAAAGAATTCAAAAGAAATTTGTTTCTTGATTTTATTAAGCTTTTGTGAAAGTGTTGTGAGAGCTGTCTTGTAAGGCTCTCCTTTTTACTTTGTATATTTGATGACCGAATTACTAGACTATTGTGTGAGACCAACCACTCAACAGCATCAATAAGTAGGTGTAGTTCCCTTGTGTATGTCTGTTGTATTTCTGTAGTTATTAAAGGTCTCATTCCATCGTATTTTCATTAATTTTGTGGTGGTCTCTTGTCTAAAATAATGTCAGGAATGTTATTTTGGAAGGAGACCTTTAAGGACTTTGAAATGTCGCTGTCTATTTTATTTGAGTGTACATCTCACTACTGGCCATCCTGAACAGCAAAGGGCATGCTTTGAGACACCTTCCTCTTCCGGCTAACCCACACAAGTGACTGCTTGTATAAAGTTCCAATTGACAGGAACAGGAAGTGAAGTTGTTCACTGAACTACAGAATAGAGAATGGCCAAAAGGAGTCTTTTTAGTCGAAGTACAGGAGCTTGTTTCCTGCCAGGCAGGATGCGGTTGGCTAAACGCTATAGGCCCGTGGTCACAGAAAGCGAGAGAGGTCCAGTCTAACAAGGTTTTTATCGTATTCCAATGGACCCACAGCTTGACACCCTAAGGTCGTCCATTGACCAGCAGTAATTAGCAGGCTGCGGGGAACTTCAGGTGGCTCCCTCCACTTTCTGACTGCCAGTTTTTAACACGCCACTCATCTTCAAAACTGAAACAGGTGCTGAGTTATCAAAACCAGGAAAACTGGATCCATTAAACTATTGGGTAGATTGGTCAAGAAATATTTTTTTCAAGCATCATTATTAAATGTTATTCAATCATATTGAACAGTTGAATTATATTCATAGTTTATTTATAGTATTTTAGGTATGGTCAGTAGCTAGTACATATACTTTCTTACAGTACCTCTAAAAGAAATAGATAAAATCACTAAATTGTGGCTGTACCTCCCAAACACCCCCCCCACACACACACACACACACACACACACACAAAAGCATTGCAGAAGAGTCTTTTAAGATGTTCACTTATACTATGAGCCACTAACCAAATCTTACTAAATATTCATTGTCTTCAAGAGAGTTAATGTTCTCACATGTGACAGGTGTGTTGTACCTGGCCTGAGTACATCCAGGCGCACCTCCATGAGTTTCTCTCGCCCAGAATAGTCACTATAGTCTTGTGTCTGAGTTTCAATGCACAGATGTCCTGCTTTACGGATAGCAAGGAAACCTTTGCCAAGGGTAGTGGCCACAGCAGCCCCTGTTTGTAGACATATGATGACATATCTCAAATCCTGTTTTTAATTTGCTATAAGTATGGTATCACATAATGTGATTGTTTAATATTTAAAGAGGCATTTGAAGTTGAGAGTTTTGTGATATTACATTTTCACATTTTCTTGAATAGGAAACTTAATAAAATAAAATAAAACAGGCGTGAGCTATAATGTAACATTTGTTATCAAAAATCAATTTGAGAGTATAGCCACCTGTAGAAACAGCCTGTGATATCTATCATGTTTTCAGGAGAATCTGAAATCTGACTGAGGATAAGAGAGAGAGAGAAGTAGAGAGAAACCAATGTCTAGTGTGTTTCTAAATTTAGTGGGTCTCTTTAGTGGGTTAAATTTCTTCCTGCATCAGAGTATGAGCAGCTGTTCTAAATAAGACCCCCTGTATCAGTAGAAACACTTTGCCAGTAGCCGTGTCTGTAACAACACTGTTTCCCCCACCCCAGTTTACCTAAAATGAATCCCATGGCATCTATGCCAGCAACAATGTCAATCGACTCATTCTGGAATGGTTTCAGCAGGTCCTTCACACAATCTGACAATGCCTTTAAACAAACAAAAAGATATTAAAGATCCTTGCTTGAACTTTATTTAGTAGGCTATTAAGCCGTTTTGTAGACCTACACACATGCAACTGCTTGACTGGACTGTCAGTATTTGTAGAGGTTGGTTAATTATTGTAACTGCAGTTTTTAATAGAAGTTAAACCAGCTGAACTTCTTTAGGTGATTTGAAGACAACATGCTTTCAAGTGGGGGTGTTAATCCTGCATTTGCCACTAAACATACCTGGGAGTTGCAGTATAACCTTGATGGGTCAAGCCAAGCAAACTTGGGTCCTTTTGTATTGGGTGCCATGAGAGAAATATACCAGCCTTTTCCCCGGTCTAGTGGGACAGTCAACGCGTCCATTCTGCAAGCTCAAGATCGACGCAGAAGTCGACTGGCACAGACTCAGCGAGGCCCCGTTGTCCAGAGCGAAGGGGGCGTACTCGGTTAACATTTCTGAAAACACTCAATACTGCCCTCTGTGATTTGTGCAAACACACTGAGTCTGTGACCTGGTGAAGTTATTCTATACTATATCTATATATTTTTTGGCTTAATTTCATTTTCCCAAGCGGAGGTGTAAAGTTGCACGTTAAAAAAAAAACTTGTATAAGAAATATTTTGCTTTGGCGATGCATGCCAAGAGTGTGTTAACCTGCCGCTGGTGTTCTTCCCAAGACTAGGGAATGACACGTTCCGTTTAAATAATTTCCAGCTGGAAAATGTTTTTTTTTCCGACTTCACGTTATTGGATAGGCTAGTGTTGTTGTGTTTATTGTGTTTATTCCTTTTCTTCTTCCTCTTATTATTATTATTATTATTATTATTATTATTATTATCAGAGAAGAGCACAACAACAGGGGGAGAAGGAAGAAGACGAACGGAATGAAAAATCGCTGAGTTGTCTCTAAAAAAATGGCCTCCTCCTTCCGTATAACTTTTCCGACCAAATTTGTACAGCCATATATTCTACCTCTCTACGGCCTACGGGTAGCCTACAATGAAAACTAAATTCGCAACTTGATTTTAAGAGACCAACGTCTCTAAAACATTATCTTATCTTATCTTAAGTTATATTTGGTTGATCTGTTAGTACACTTTCACTTCTGTGCTAACATTCTGTTTCTTTCTGGGAAATTGCTCAACTTTCTCCTCTGAAAATTATTATTCAGAAATGCGAGATTGACTCGTGGAGGATTAGGCTACATGTTGTTGAGAGGTCACTGTGAAACAAAGATTGAAAATACTCATTTTAGGGGCGTCTGATGTAGGCCTATGAGCCCCTGCTATTCAGGTGCCAGTAGGCTACGCACAGATTAAGCTGTTATACAACAAATGGCCTCAGTCGAACTAAATCTGACTTGGATTTCATTTTGAGTGATAAAATTACCTTATTCATAATAAACCGGGATTTCAAGACGCATTTTACCTCTGCTGATTTTGCATCATTTCCCTCCCGCCTTCCTTCAATCCGATTGTTTTCAGACAGACTTTCGAAGAGGCCTTTGTGTGCTACACTGCCCATGTGACTGAAAAGCCCTTGTGTGCAAGCACTCAGGTGCAAGCTGGTAGGTGAGTAGGGTAATGAATATAGAATATGGATATATCCAAACATCCACGACCTCCGCTCTCAAAGCACAACCTACAGTAGGCCTTTACCAACACATTTCTACCTAGGGTAGGCCTAGACTATACATTAACTTCAAAAATTTCTATTGTCATTGTACAGTTGCCTGGACAACGTAATTAGCAAGGCCACCATGCAAGGTGCAAAAGAAGTGCGTGTCAAGTAGGCGGGGGGGGGGGGGCACATAGGCTACAAGCATTATATACATAATACAACACAACTTCTCTGTTCTTGCATGGACATTTTCATTTGAGTTTAATTTAAAAATCACATGCACGCATGGCCTAACTCAAATACAGTAGGCTATGTCTTTCAGAGGCTTGTTCATCACCGTAAGTGCCACAGTGCTGCACATCTTTCCTAAAAAAAACAAATCAGTCCAAATACATGACAGAATAAAATGGATGCAAGTCTGCAAGAAACAAAAAAATAAGTCTTTTGGGCCCTTTCTTCGGCACCCAAAGACTTCGATTTAAATCTTGAACTGGGTCATTTCCCATCCCTTTTGTGGAATTTGAAAGATGCCCAATCTCGTTGGGTCGACAGAATCACCCCATCTCTTGTTACCATGGAAAGCTTGGTAAGAACCTCCTCCTTGCTGCGTCACTGAAGTAAATCGCCAGTTTCAGTGGGAAACGCCGAACGTGTGGGTTACTTACGGTCAAAACTTCGATAGTAGTAGGCTACTCAGCCAAAGAAATAGCAACTATGCAAGTTTGCATAGACTATGTTTGAAACCATCATTAACAAGTTAATTTTACTCCCCTACTTGTAAATAAAAAAGTCAACCTTTACTAGCCTGTTTTGTGCATTGCACGAAGTACCCTGTGTCAGGGTCCTATAAGTGAAAGTAAGCAACGATTCCTACAACACATTGTTGTGCAAACACTATTCTTTGTCTTGATGCTTCCATCGAATGCTTCCAGACGTCCAATCAGTAAAGGGTTAATTAAATGTAAGACCACTCCCATTATCGACCGTCAACTTTATTAATACTCGCCCCCTTTTAAATTCCCCCAATAAGTCGGTCCTCAGAAGCAATCAGAGGGAGTCAGGTTGCGGTGCTGTCTTAGAGCTGGTGGTGCTGAAATTGCAGCCTGCAGCAATGTGGTCAGTGTTTTTCGTTCTCCTGTCTTACTTAGACGGGGAATTTGTTAAAGCAGACGTTTTAAATAATTCTTTGGAGACAGAGAAAGAAAGTAAAGAATTCTTTTATTTGCTCAACAATACCCTGTGCGCCAAGAGGTCAAATGTCGGCGAGTACCATCTGTTTCAACTGTCGGACGGAATAGAAGAAGTCCGTTCCGTTCACGATGCCAGTGGAAAACTAGTCGACTGCGCGTTAACAACAGATCAGATGCAAGTGAAATCGTTTATGTATATGTGCAAACTTGGACTGAGAGGTCAGGTCACAGTTCCCACCGCTTTGAACCCTGAAAGCTGTATGAACATTACTGACGTGAAGTTGAAATGCCTCCAGATGAAGTCGAAGACCTCCACACATACTGCAAACGAAACGCCATCAAATGATAATCGTGAGAGGGGGAAAGTCGAAGGCAAAGGAAATCCTTCAGTCCTCCGCAGATCTAAGCGCGGTTTTACCTACCCTGGAACTTTGTGGTGTGGAGCCGGGAATAATGCTGATCATTATGATCAACTCGGTGAGGCCACTTTTAAATAATTTAAAGACTGTTGAACACGTTTGGTGTTTAAAATGTCTCTTTCGACTTGCCACGACCCAACTGTCATGCAATCGGTACTTATTGTGGTTTTATGGATGTGTTCATTTTTAGGGGAATTTGCGGAGACTGATAAATGTTGCCGCGTGCACGACCACTGTCCACACGTCATTCACGCCTTCTCCTCCAATTATGGCTACACAAACTTCAAATGGCATTCAATTAGCCACTGTGACTGTGACAACGCGTAAGTCAAACAAACCCACCGCACTGTTGTCTGAATGCAATGAATAAAGAGAGAGGTTAGCTGAGATGAAGGAAATGAATGAATGGGATTGTAATGAACTTATCAGATATTTTTTTCTCTCAACAACTCCATACCAAAATATCACTTTGGATATCTTACATTGGTAAGGTCTGTTGGTTGATGTAATAAAAAGTCAGAGCATAAATTAATGTCCATGTTGGCTTTTCTTGTTTTTTTAGAATGAAAGCATGTCTCCGGGTGGTAAATGATACATCCTCCAGGGTTGTTGGACAGGCGTTCTTCAATGTCATGGAGGTGCCTTGCTTTGAGCTCTCCTATGAAGAACAGTGTGTTGAGAGACACTGGTATGGTGTGTAAGTATCTTTTCCTGAATTCACCCCTTTTCCAGTAAATATAAGCAGTCTAAGCAGTTTTCCCAATTTTTGCACGTCTCATTCTGCTGTTTTCCATCTGTCTGCCAGTTGTAAGCGGTACGACGAGATCCCTGTGGCTGTGATAAAAGAATCTATCCCGTATGATTTTGGCGGTATTGAGGTAATTGATGAGCTGCCCCTACCGCCCCTGGGAAAGACTCAGGAGCCTGGCCCAGAGCCAGCAGAGAGCACAGAGGGTGAGGACCCCACACAGTCCACCACCACCTCCTCCTCCTCCTCCTCTTCCTCCTCCTCCTCCTCGCAGACCACAACCCCTGAGGCACCCTCGCTCACCAACATGGTGACAGCAGCCGAGGACTTCATCAAAGTGCTCGCCACCATGTCCACCTCCCAGGGATCTTCTACGGATGCAGCCAAGGAGGAGACGCAAGGCTCCGAGAAGAAGAGGAAGAAGAACGCCGGAGGCAAGAAAAGGAAGAACAAAAAGCGGAGAGGTAAGGGCAGAGGGAGGAAGAGGAGGCCAAACATTGAGACGATCGTCAAAACAGACGAGGGTGCCGTGGGCGCTCCTTCCTGCCACGTCCCAGAGGCGGCCGCCAGCAGGACCAACATCATCGAAGATACGTCCCGCACCAAGCAGGCGGACATGGACAACGTGAACAACTTCATGAGGGGCGAAACAAACCTGGAGACTAAAGAGGAGCTCTCGAACAGTATGATGAGGGACGACCCTCAGGGGCCAGCTGGGGCGACGTCGCCAAGCACACCTGCAGAATCGGTGAAAGACGAGCAACAGACGGACGAGGAGAGTGATAGCGAGAGCACACCTTCCCCTACGTCCACTGCCTCTCCCACTGTGTACTTAGGCATCACCAGAACCAAGACCCACAGAGAAAGAGTAAGACTGGGACAAAAGAGGTTGAGGCACAAGCTACGGGCAGTCATGGTCTCCAGCAGCACCCCGAACCCCCCTCACGAGGCCACACAGGAAACTCATCTCATCACAACGTCTGTCAGAGACAGCAGCGACCTTACCACGGTTGAACGGCTACAGGCTGAGGCCGAGGCACCAGGTTCTGGCATCTTGGGAAAAGCAAGCCAAGAGGGCCCCGTTGCCACGACAACAGGGGCGCCCACCACCAACCCTCTCCGAGCCGAAAGGGTGAGGTCAAAGCAGAGAAGGGGAAGAAAGAGAGGGGGGAAAGATGTACAGACAGACAGTGAATTAGAGCCCACTGCTGCAACTCCAGTACTTTCGGCCTCCGAGGTAAGCACCCTGGGGTACCACGTTCTCCCCAAAAGACTAGACTATCTGAGTGTTGCGAGACTGGCACCTCCCACAATCAGTAAACCCGGGGAACTCTCACAGAGAGGCAAGCGTCAGAGGGCAAAAGAGTCAAGGGAAAGGAGGAAAATCAGTCACATTTTTGCCGCGACATTTGCCCCCGCTGCTACTCTCGCTCCTACTCTCACCCACACGGCTCCTGTGCAATACTCGAACAAAGGTGACTTTGAAGTGATGAGGACTGCTAGTGTAAGTGCCACTACCGTCTTTGCCACCACTGCCACCACCACCCCTCCACAGTCCGACACAAGCACCTTAGCTCACGTCAAGCCATCCGTCAAAGACACAAGCACACCGGAAACCCTGCTTTTCCCGCTGACCGGCTTCCCTCCTGGTGGCATACACAAAACAAAACGCAAAAAGCAGGGGAGACATGCGAGGAACAAACAAAAAAAGGTTCACTCAATTCTCGCAGGTTCTTAAATCTGAAGTTTTCCATAGCTGCATTGTAGGGCTTTGAAAATGGCCAAATCCTGTCTTGGTTACCCTTCAAATTAGCAAGTGTTGAAACTAAATGCAGTTGTTTTTTTTGTTTTTTTTTTTACAATTGCAGATTAAGTTTTATAAAATCTGTGGCATTCATTGTTATCAGATTTAATAGAATGTGTGAAGCAATATGAAAAAAGAAAAGCAAATGCATGTCAACACTGGATTTAATAAAGTACTGAAGCATGATTGTTTTTTTCCATGCGTGTAAAACAAAGTGCAGTCTCGATTCTCCCGAAGGTGCCCCAACATCCGCCCAGAAGAACAACACAGCAACAGCAAAACTCTAGTCCTCTCTCTCATAAGTCATTCGATGAATGTTACTACAACGTAATTATTTGATCTCCTTACAGGTGGCCTGCTATTTCATTTCCTGCTAACAAAGCAAGTAATGCATGTAAAAACATATCCGTTTCAAAAGGTCCCAGCACGCCACAATCTGATGTTTGGTGGGGAGACTTTGGCTCCACCTTTTTTCTCTTAGTTCTCTCTCTCTCTCTCTTTCTCATTCTTTTCTTCTTCTCTCTCTCTCTCTCTCTCTCTCTCTCTCTCTCTGAGGGGACTTAAGGAATTGTGTGGAAAAAGGGTCACATTCTTGACAAGGGGATAATCTGCACCCGGTGCCTCCCTCACCCTTCCAACTCTAAGTGAGCATTAAAACGCCCGGCACAGCAGCCAAAACCCTCAGTTCAGTCAGCTGACCCTCACATGTTCTAGTCAGAGCAGTGCGGACACCTTGCTGCCAGATAGCCATACAAGGGCTATACTCGGACACTTTTAAAACACACTTCAAAAGAGGGAAAATGAAGGAGACTATGGGCTTGTTTGAAATGACCGACTGGCTTAATGACTGGGGGTTAAGGGAATGCCCTCTGGACTTGAAATTGTGATGCCACCGTACCATATGGTGCTAAAACTTTGTGGAATCAAAAAAAAAAAAGACACACTTAAGCCAGATCAGATCAGGACACAGAGTCAATCCAACCTCTGGGCTGAAATAAATGAGTGGTTAGCTTACTACCCATTGGCTATTCTTGTCGACGTTAATTAACGTCAAGCAGGCAGCCAGTAAGCCAGCCAGCCTTTTCAACTAAACCCAAATATTCAACAAAGGATGACCTATGACGTGTGAGATGCATGTGCCACGCCATAGTGGGGTCCTCCCACCAAATCCTCAAGTCAAGAGTTCAGAATGGTGGTGTCATGTGGGTGGATCCTATTATATTCCCCTCTTGCCTCTCACATGAAGTATAGAGAGAAAGAAATCTCAGATTATATTTCTTCATTTTCTTTCATCACAGTGACAAAGGGGGAAAATGGTTTTCGTGGAAGTAACCTCCCTGAAGAGAAGGCCACAGTCACACACTTACCAGAAGTCTGTTATGCCACACAGCTCAACACCCACCATGCTCGTTCAATGACGAGAAGGCTTTTTTTCTATTTGGTTTCTGTCATTTTCCCAGACCTCAGTGACAATACCACCATTCACATGGTCAATGGGTAATCACTTGCAGTCAGGCTTTAAAACGCCAGAGGCCCCATTTGGATTGCACACAACGCAAAACATGGTCATGAAACGCATCCAACACTTCCACTATTCTCTCAGACAAATGAGAAGCAGGGAGCATAGATGTTCTGGCTGATCACCACCAACACCAACAGCACGACCACCAAACCAGCAACGACCAAAACAGACTAGTGCGTGGCCTACGATGACTGGTTGCTGCGTGGAGATTAGGGGGTAGTCGTCGTAAAAAAAAATAAAGAGGCAGAGCACTGGGGGCATGAGGATTAGGAAACACGCAGGATTAAAATCACCTAAGCCCTTCTCAGTGTAAAAAGACACTGCCTCACTGTATCACACTACACATTACTGAGTAAGCTAGAGACATATACTAGTATTGCTTACAAGGCGCAGTGTGCAGTATCAAGTAGCACTATATATTTGTAACGTATACTCAGATGAGGAGGTTGGAATTCCTCAGGAAAACCAGTAGAAATAAAAATATATATACATTCGTAAATGAGCTTACTAATACACATCCATAAATAAGTAATCTAAAAAAAAACTCTGTAAATGAGTAACTAATAAATATTTGTAAATTAAGTAAATATTGATAAATGAGTAATTGAGTCAACATTAGTAAAGTGGTATGGCTAGTTTAATCAAATAAAAATATATACGTAAATGAGTTAACTAATAAACATCCATGAAAGAATAATTTAATATCTGTAAATGAGTAACTTAAATCCATAAATGAGTAATTAAATAAAAATCTGAGTAATTGGGTCAACATGGGTAAAGTGGTATGGTGAGTTTAAATAGACCACTGATCAGGACCACTTGTCACATGAGATGCAGTTGCAAGTAAGCAGTTGATGCAAAGGGCCTTTGTGTGGGGCCCCCAACCCACTATACTCCCAGTGCAATCCTCACGTTTCCATTTGGCAAGCTCAGCGGGCCGGAAACAATGAGCACTTCATGATTTCCTCTGATGGCCTGACACATTTTTTTTTTTTTTTTTTTTTGGCTGCGGTCAATGTACATGAGGAGTTTTTCCAACTGTCAGGCATTAGATTAGTGTCCATGAACCACAACGGGACACACAGTGCCAAGAAGAAGTGCGAGAATTTGGCGATTGTCACAATAAATGCACACACAGCCAAACTGAAAAGGTCTCAAACTGTCTTAAAATATTCATAAAAAAGCTCCAGATATTTGGAATAAAAAGATGCTTAAGTTTCATTGCCACATCTAAAATACCAGAATGAGCCCCATAATAATGCACAATAATGTACAAAGACATAACTATACGGTAACTGACAATAACATTTCAGAAAAATAAAGTATGACCCCTCATAACCTCTTTGAAAAAGGCCAAAACAGCCCCATCTAGTGGTACAATTTTAGTCCAGCATGGCTTCAGCGAGTCTGGTACAGAGATGTCTCTGTCTCTGTCTGGCCTGTGGCCTCATTTACATCTGTGAGTGATACCAGGAAAACCAGTGGAATACCAACAATCCATCTAACACAAAATACTGACATCCA
Organism: Limnothrissa miodon; assembly: GCA_017657215.1. Classification (NCBI taxonomy): domain Eukaryota; kingdom Metazoa; phylum Chordata; class Actinopteri; order Clupeiformes; family Clupeidae; genus Limnothrissa; species Limnothrissa miodon. Next base: position 61,322 of record JAGFZM010001293.1, read on the forward strand.
AGACACACTGACATGATGCAGTAAGTTTTTTTTATTCAATTTCTTACACCACTATTTTAATTGTGTTACAATTTACAGTTTACTGGAGGTTGTAGTGATCACTGAAAAACACTTGGATTCTTTCATCGCTATTGTTACTGAGAGTCTGTGTGAGAGTGTAGTTTTGTGAAGAACAGCTACTAGTTGTAAAAAAAAATGAAATGAAAGGAGAGAAATGTAAAAATCAGAACAATTAGCGGCTAAAGAGGGTAGGTAAATCAGTACTTCATTGTTTAAGATTTGGCCTAAATTCAACAAAAAATAAAAGCCAAATCTAATAATTCACATTACTTCTTAGTATTTGGAAATACTTGAAGCCCAAACATGTTAACAGTCACTGTTTTCTCCAGCAACATCATAAAAAAAACGAGGGCCTTTATTTCAGTTCTGTGCCCTGAATTGAGGTATTCATCAACTGAGGTATCAGTCAGTCTTTCAAGCCAAAGGAGAAATTTTATTTTATCTTTCTCTTTCAGTTAATGGAGTGACGTTTGCTGCATACAGGGGGGCAGATTTTAGCGTTACTTTGATCATGGGTTTGCAATACATTTTTGATCATACTGGCTTTGTCATTGTCCGCAGTCCTTACATTATCTTCTTCTTTAAAAAAAAAAGAAAAAAAAACCACTGAGTCACACCAGCAGTGTGACTCAAAACATGTACCATCAAGTGAGAATGAATCTGAAACTACATTATAACAAACACCATATCCCAAATATTAAATCGGTGGCCCTGTCTATCATGCTCCACCTCATTCATGAGACATCACCTAGTGGCCCCTAAAGCCCAAGCACTGTTCCAAACTCCCCCATAGATCCCTATGGGAGCACAGACTCCTAATGCCAACCGATTTAGACATGGGAGATCCTTGCAGTGGAACCTGAAGCAGAAGACAGTCGGTCTGCATGACGTTAGGATGCCTGTTCTGTTGGCCTCATCAGTATGTCACCGATCTAGCAGTGGATGGAAACATAATGTCAGATAACGAAAAGAAAATTGTTACAACACATCCCATATGTGATCCTAGAAAGAGGTACGATGTAGGATTACAACGAAATCCTAGAATCCCAGATCATGTTAGCAAGGTCCATTGTGACACATAGGGGTGGGGTGGGTACAGACACAAAACCACATACGTAGAGAGCGTGTCAAGTCTTTGAGGAGTTGAAATTGGTCCAAAAGTCAGCTTTCTTCGCATTATTGGGCAGTGGTGGCCTACTGGTTTGGGTTTCGGGCTTGTAACTAAAAGCATTGCCGATTCAATCACCCACCAGTAGACGACAGTAGACAAAGTATCTTTGAGCATGACTGGGCACGACACAAACGCTCTGACTTTTCATGCAAGATGGCAGTGAGAGAAGTATCGCTTGAGGTATCACATAATGCTTTAGGAATGAAAATCAAAAAAACAAAAACTTTCCATGCCTTACCTGTACATGAGGAGGGGCACTTAGGGCATACACCACCGCACTGGCTACATCTCCAACCTGGATGCACTACAGAAAATAACATGACATTTGGTGTGTATTCAACTACTATATTCAACATTAAACTACTTTAAAGAGGCACTCAGTAAGTCTGTTTTTACCCCTGCATTAAACGTCACAAACCTGTACAGTTAACTGTATTGCTGTAGTGTACACTCCCTCAGAAGTTGCAAGTTCTGTATTCACTATACAGGGCTGTACAGCGGTGCGCTCAATCGCCGTTTGCTACACAACAGACCAGTCTACCAGAAAAAACGATTTCTAAGTGATTTTATGACCACAAAAATGGTCGCATAAACTTACTGAGTGCCTCTTTAAGCAGCAGAAATCAGCTGACCGCACTGGCATTATTTGACGGATGAATCTCATACCTTTATACTAGCATAGGTTGCAGCAGCTTTCTCAGGATCGTCACTATGGAGACGGAAGGCGAATTCTGTTTCCACTAGACCAGGTGATATGGCCTGTCAGGGGAAACCTTACATTATTTGCCAATGGGCAGCAAAACAAATCAGCTAGATCAGTCAACAATAACATCTGATTGATAGGAATGATGCAAACAAAAACAGATGACACAATTCAAACTCAACCCGAGTCAAATCATGTTGCTCTTACAGTGACTCGTATATGGGTATTGGCCTCTCTGAGCTCCTGCCTAAGTCCCTCTGTAAGAGCGGTCACAGCATACTTGGTGGCACTGTAGAAGTGGACACTGGCACTAGGTACTACTCTGTGTCCACTCATGCTGAAGACAAAACATTTTACAGAAAACAGGTCAGGATTATGTCTTCTTCTGCTGATAACACAAATTATAAGTGCTAAAATAAACTGGTAATGCCGGCAATTTCAAACCAGTTACCGTGTCTTTTGCCAATTTACTAGCTAGAGAGTGCAAGAGCTCGGCCTACCTGTTGATGTTGATGATGTGACCATCATCCACATTTCTTTCCTTCATTGACTGGTAGGCTTCCCGTGTGCATATTGACAAAGCAAGCACATTCACCTGCATTCAAGATGCCAAAATCAGATTATGGATAATTCCTTCATAACAACAAAGATTTAGTCAAATATTCAATAATATAAAATATAATATATACATGACATGAACGATTTGGCTACAACTATAGGGAATTATTAAGGATTAACTGTAGGCCTATTCAGCATCAGAAGGTAGGCCGGCAAGATAAATAAGTGCAAAATATTGAGATTATACTCTCATGTTCTGTCACATCCATAATTGTCCATATAAAATTTTAGCAGCGAACCATCTCTGCAATGTTGGAAATTATTAGTAAGATCCATACATTCATTCATATATCACTCTATACATCTAAAGTATGACAACAGAGAGCGGGGTAAAATGCATGGAAATAGAGCTGGTAAATTAGGCCTAGTTTGAGCCTTTATTTGATATTCACTTACATCCATCATGGTCTTCCAGCCCTCTGTTTTCCCACTTAGCAGTGACTCGGGGTGAGCAAGGCCCGCATTATTGATGCACACATCAACACCCTGATGCAAGGTCTTGATGGCGGAGAACATAGAAAGGATCTCCTCTTCGTTTGACAGGTCGCATTTGTAGGGAATGAGAGTACCACTTAATCCTGCGCTTTGACATTCTGCAGCCAATTTCTAAAAGTAAGAGAAAAGCTAAGTCAGTGTAATGTTGCAATATCACACCTGAATGTCATTCATTTCAGTCATTCAGACAGTTCACTGCGACAAAAAAGCGTCCGCTTATCTTGGGATATTGACTCTTAGGCTAATGTGGTTAGCCATATAAATTGTGTTCATTTAGCTCAGATAGCAATTTAAATGGCGTGTGCAATTCGAGGAGGACGGCTGAGCTAATTAGCAGCAAGCTGGCTGTAACTCTCTTTATTAAATGAGTATAAAACAAATTATATAGTTGTCGTTTTGAGGACAAACATGGAGGTTAGTTAACATCATATGTAATGTAACAATTTCAGCGCAACTTATCGAAACCAGAGGAAAGTTAGCAAACCAGCTAGCTAGCTAACTATGATAAAATTGCCGTGGAATCAGCTAATACAGGAATATAAACATGCTAGCATTTGTGTATGCAACTAAAACAAAACTGTTTTCCGTGCCGTGAAATGTTTATTTTTCTTGCCACCACTTAAAAACGATACTTAATTAACAGTCGGCTACTGGTATGCTATTCGCAAACTTCGTTCTTGTACTGCAACTAGCTATCTATAGACTAGCCCGCGACTACCGTGTGCTACATTAGCGTTACCCACCTCTATCTTCTCAACAGTCCTGGCACAGCCGACTACCTTCATGCCATGTCGGACAAGAGCTTTCGCGATAGCCGCTCCAATTCCAACAGAAGCGCCAGTCACGAGAGCTACTCTTCCTTTCCACCGATCCATTTGTTCTAAAAAGTAAACAAGTTACAATTTTACTTCCTCGGACTGGGTCACGGTAATCACGCCAGTGTGAGTGTTGTTGGGTGTTTTAGTAAATAATTGTCAAAATGTTGCACGCCCACAAGCACTGTTATCATATGACGTCCCATAAAGTAGCATTCCATCTTTTCAGCATTGACCACCGTAGGCTCGGGCAGATAAAGATCAAAACGTTTCCTGTCGATTGTGAAGTTAAACAACCGTGAAGTTTTGATAAGATTATTTATACGACTACGTCTAAAAAATCAAGGACCGACACTGTAAATGTAACACAACAACAGCATACAGTTACTGTTGCACTGTTACTTGGTTGTCAGGAAGTTATCTTGCCACTTTATGGCTTAAACACCTGACCTCTGCGTGTAGTGCCAGCTGAAGGCCTTAATACTGACCCCGGTTGCTATAAAGGATATAGTTCATGATCATAAATAGTAGGCCTACAGAAGGCTAAATGGTAGGTCCTGCCCCCATATTAAATAAGCCATTGTAAAATCCTTTTTCAAAATATAACAGAGACTAGAATAAATTATATTTATCTTAAAAAGCAGGCCAAAGGAAAAAGAAAATTGCAATAAAGAAATGCAATTGTAATACAATACATTTTCTGGCCTATAATCTATCTAGCAAGCATAACTAATCTGAGATGTACGTAAAAAAGGGTAAGTCACATAAATTAAGTCTGTGATGAATGTGTGAAGATGTTTTCCTAATATAGGGAAGGGAACACAAAATTTTTTTGAATAAGTTTATAGCAATATGGTGTCCCTTCCTAACATCAAGGTTGATTCCAACATGAATAGGACAGTAGTGGAATCTTCTTTTGGCAGAGTGTTACAGAAGTTAGGCTTCACTCTGCATCCAAAACATTGTCCTTTTAAACAGACCTAAAGTCCATATCCACCCTTTCACCAGAGTCTTCACACTTTTACTTGAGTATGGAAAGTGTGTACTCTTGTAGTCTCCGTGGTTACCTTTAAATCTGTGCAGGATGTACAACAGGGCACTCATGATCTGAGTTGGCCAAAAGTCTCGACAGCTCAAGTTACCCTCAGAATAGCTACCCCTTCTAAACAGCCCCATCTAGTGGTGATTTTGTCAAGTTAATCTCATATTATTGTAAAGGATACTGAATGATGCTATTAATGTTTCTTGCTACGAAACTCGGCTAAATTATATTTAAACCAAAGCCTGTAAAGAAGTACCCTTCTTCCCTGCAACTCAACACATATGTAATATTTTGATAAGATGTTGTAACATCTAAGCAGTTTTTGTTTTTGTTTTTGAGACCTCACTTAATTTATTTCCAGTTAAGGATCAAGTTCAAGTTCAAGTTCAAATCAACTTTATTGTAAATTTTGCCATATGTACTGGACACACAGAAAAATCGAAATTACGTTTCTCTCAGGCCCCAGGTGCATACATGTAACATTAATAACAAGGTGTACAATTAAAAAAAAAATATATATATATATATATATATATTCCATATATACAACTGTACACATAATGTATATGAATATGATTATTGTGCAAAAGAGCATTATTGGGGTAAAACAACAGTACATATGATGTATACGAATATGGATATTGTGCAAAATAAATAAATAAATAAATAAATAAATAAATAAATAAAAGCATTATTGGAGGTGAACACCTGTACATATAATGTATATGAATATAAATATTGTGCAAAAGAGCATTATTGAGGTGAAGTGTGCAAAGAGAGCATGGTAGTAGTAAGTGAGACTAGTTGTAAGTGTGTGAGTGTATGTGTGAGTCTCAGTTCAGTTCAGGAAGTTCAGGAAGTTTGCAGGGCAGAAGAAGGGAGTGAGGGCAGAACCGGGAAGGAGTTTAGGATGAGGCCTATTTAAACCTTATTCAGAGACTGGAGAACAGTCATTACCAATATCCTATCTCCTAAGTCAATTCCTTCTGAGCTTTCATTTAAAATAAACACAGTTGGCCCACAATCATCATCAAACCACTGGTGAACATATACACTCAACAAAAATATAAACGTAACACCTTTGTTTCTGCTCCGATTTTTCATGAGATGGACTTAAAGATCTAAAATTCATTCCAGATACACAATATTACCATTTCTCTCAAACATTGTTCACAAATCAGTCTAAATGTGTGATAGTGAGCACTCCTGCTGAGATAATCCATCCCACCTCACACGTGTGCCACATCAAGATGCTGATCTGACATCATGAGTAGTGCACAGGTGTACCTTATACTGCCCACAATAAAAGGCCTGGCACACATGTGAGGTGGGATAGATTATCTCAGCAAAGCAGAAGTGCTCACTATCACACATTTAGACTGATTTGTGAACAATGTTTGAGAAAAATGGTAATATTGTGTATCTGGAATGAATTTTAGATCTTTAAGTCCATCTCATGAAAAATTGCCTCAATACAGCATCTCAAAGAAATAAATGACTGTGTCACCATTGAAAATTTAATAGGGAACCTATAGTGTCCTCTCACATTTTCTAAAGTCTGTTCTAACAAGTGGTGGAAATTGGATAACTGCAGTTTCAATTGAACAGGAAGCAACATTGTGTCAAAGTTTATGCTACATCCTGTTATGTCAGTTGGAGTTTTCTACATTACACTATTGTTGCTACCAATATATCAGCTGTGCAAATAACCTTGTCTAACCATTAAGTGATTAAACAACAACAACAACAACAACAACAAAACATTGTCATATAGATGTGATGTGCTTAGACATGCTGCATTTGTGTGTTGGCGAATCTCCTTTAAACTCTGTCTCTAACTAACCCAGGATTGACTGTGTCACTCTTCTCCCTACTGCCATCAGGTAAAAGGTACTTCAGTAGAGCTGCCCACACCTTTATAATAAAGTCAGTCTATCGTCAGTCGCGGTAGCCGCCCTTATTCCAACACATGACTCAGTATTAGAAGCCACTCTACTCTTTTAACTTTTAGCCCCATTTAGCCCAAAAGCTAAACAGATCGTTTAATGAGACTGAATCACTCTACACAGTGTGAACCGTGTTGTTGTTCATTAGTAAATAATTGTCCAGCTGCACCCTGTAGGCCGCCTTCATGTCTATTTGACATCCCATAAAGTAACATTTCACCTTAAATAATATTTCCCAGCCCATGGATTTATGATTTGTCTATATTGACATAAAATATTTATCACTCCCTATTCCCCATTGTAAAGTCAAGTCTCGTATAGGCTATCTTACATTTCTAGTCGGGCAATAAACACAGTACCCAAAATATAACATTAAATGTCATCAAATTGGAGAACTGAAAGGATTAGGCTATATAAATCACATTTCAACTCCAGTTTGACTTACAGAGGCGTAGCTTCAAAGTGGTCAGGTAGTCCAAACTTATTTTTATGTAAATTAAAATGTAAGTAGTTTATATATATTTTGTTTTTTTGTTTTACGTAATTATTTAATTTTCTCATAGCAGCACCCATCTCATGTCTTCACCCCCAACTCTGACAGCATTGTGATCTTTAGGGGTTGTTGCATACCAATGTCTTCTTTAAATCGCAGTTTTTTATAGAAAAAGTTCAGATGAAAACTCTATTCTATTTTCCAAGTCAGAAATATGTAAACATTCAGCTGTTTTTGTAACCTCAGTCAAACTGCAATTGGAATACTATTAATCGAGAAATATTAGGCATATGAAGTTTTTTGCAAGTGTTTTGCAGTTTTAGTGCATTGTTTTGAGTCAGACAATGGCCATGAACAATGAAGCTCTGCCATGAGTCTGAACATGTTTAAAGGCAGCACTTTTATTAAGATTAAACTTCTATCTAAAAGTGCATTCCTGATTTCTCAGGACTCAGGTCTCATGACTTTTCCATTAGATGAAAAAATGTAAATCAGGCAACATTTCACAGCTCTGCTGAAAAACTGCTTTTGCTGATATCTGGTTTCAGTTTTTTTGATGGTCAGCTGATTACATTGGATGGGCCATAATCTGGACATGCTAATGTGGTCATGTGGTAATAGCACATCATGGTGTTACTTTTGAAATAATTTACTAATTGTAAATTATCAAAAAAACTTTATTTTGCATACCATAAATTCTAGCCCCATATGAAGCCAATGCTAGCATAATGTATATATACATAATATGAATATAGTGCAAATAAATACATAGTAAAATTTCAATATCATCAATGGGCCATGGGTTCACTGCCAAAAATACACACTTTCAAGTAATAAAGTTTAGTGGTTGGGCTGCCTTACTATTTTCAGTTGACCAAACCCTTAGATAATGAGTTGAATAAGTGAATGCTGATTCACAACTCATTATCTCAAGTTTGGTACATTGAAAATAGTTAGGCAGCCCAGACACTAACTTTTGTTAGTTGAAAGTGTGTATTTTTTTTTTTACAGTGTAGGATGGGTCTCACTGATGACCATTATACAGAACTTCAGTCTGGCAAAGACAGACCAACGGCCACTAGAACTGTGCTGAGCAGGACCAGTGTGTTGGCCCAAACAGCCACACCCCCGGAGCGATACACCTGCCGTCCATTTAGAGGCTGCACAGGCCGGTAAGTACCAGTCATGTTTTGTCCCCCTGCAAACTTCAGCTGGGAGAATGCTGACAGCTAAAGAAATAAAATAAAATAAAAATTAAAGATAAATAAAAATGATAATTGAAATGAAAACGACAATGAACCTTTTAGCAGTCCTAGACCTATATATATATAAATCAGCACAACTTATCTCAGATTTGGTCAACAGAAAATAGTTAGGCAGCCTGGACACAAACTTTTTGAAGTTGAAACCATGTATTTTTTTTTACAGTTTACTAATAGTACACTAGTCACAGTAGTTTAGTAGATCTACTAAATCCTATTAGCTCACCTGTTCTTTACTGAGGGGAATGGCATTCTCAAACACAGTCCAAACCACAGACTCGTCACAGTTGGGGGTGGTCAGAGAGCCCTGGTAGCGGTAGTAGGAGGAGAGGTTACTCTGGGCCGGGAGCAGCATGTCCAGAGACAGACCATTCACCGTGGTGTTGGAGCCTGGCAAAGAGCAGCACAGATGGGGGAAGTGATACAGCATGGTCCGATGGGAACAATCAAGGCAAGGTCCTCTGATGACTTTTATTGTGTTGTAAATTAGTAAAACAAAGAGTGGTTCAGATTTATGACCAACACCTATGCAGAATAATTTGTTACATAATTGACAGATAGCTAGGTCCTGCGGGAAAATCATGAATGCCTACACTATCTTGACACATCAGAAGAAGGGAAAACTTTTGAAAGGATACGGAACTCTTTGATAGCCTACCTGCCGTTTTGATGTTTTTTAGAGCATTTACGATGGAGTCATATTTTTTGTTTGAACTTCCAGATTCCTAAAAAGAACACAATCAGTCTAAAGTTAGTTATGTTTACTATTTAATTAACTATTTCATTGTTTTTAACAAATCAACATCTATCTATCTATCTATCCATCTAACTATCTTTGTGCTTTTTTAGGTTATCACATCACATCATTACTGAAGTGTCTGTTTTTAATGCTTACCTCATAAAAGAATCCAAGAACAGCAACGCCAGATTTGTCTTTCAGTGCCTCGCTTAATGAATGATACTGTTGTTTGATGTGAACAATGTGCATCTGCATAGATAATATGGTTTACCATTCTTCAGACATTTACATCAATTACATCAACAAACTTGTTTAAAGAGGATCCAAATTAATTACTTGCTCTCTGTTTCCAATGTAATTTATAGAATTATGTTTCAATGTACACCAACAAACAGGTTAATGTTACTTAGTATTACGAAAGCCACTGTTTCTGCCAGCAAGTGTCACATAGTCTGTCTTGTACATTACATACTTCCATAGGATACTGTTCCCCATCTATGGTGTGTTCAGACCCGGGGCCTCCATAGGCACCCCAGTGAAAGTGAAGCTGAATCGATTTGTATGACGTCTCCAAGTTGCCGCCATCAATCTTTGCACTGTCAGGTAGGTTTACCTGAACTAGAGCCAGACAAATACTCAGGTAAGTGTGAGGTTGTCATCATGAACCAAATTGTATTGTTCTAGCATTTAAAGTACAGCCTATGTGACTTGCCTGAGTGTCCATTGTTGATGATGTCACTGTGAAATGCAGACTGGTAGCCATTATACTTGAGTGGCTGAAGGCGTTCATCTAGTTGGGCTCTCTTAGTGACGATGTTAATTGGAGACTGGGCGTGTCCTCCACAGGTCATCGCTTCTTCTGCCCATTTTGTGGGACCTGAATCAAGAAACGATCAAGATGTTAAAGTATAGGCCTATTCAGTGTCTGTTGCACCCAGAGTACAATTAAGTGTAGCAAAAGGCTATTTACACACACAACTGTGCATTAGTGTGCACACAAAAAACACAGCAGATAATTATTAGACAAATAAAATAATAAGATTATTAGACAAATACAACAGCTGCAAATGTCATCAGGAACATTCCTGATAACATCTGCAGCTGTTTTATTTGTTTAATAATTATTAATTATTATTCTAACTCAGAAGCTCTGTTCTAATCTGGTGTAAGGGAGGGATGACCCAAAGGTCCAAATCAAAGGACAAAAGCCAGCTGTTGGTGCGAGGAGATCATAAGTTTATCAGGCTTTTGTAAATGATTTGCAAATGAGCAGACAAGTTATAATTCTCCTTTAGAGCCTCATGCTCAGAGAAGAATACTTGGCAGTACTTTGACATGAAAACTGCATTAGGATGCCTGTTAAGGAACCACCCCGACTTCAGATAGAAGACCGAGACTGAAACTATTTTCTTATCTGCTGGGCCGTAAATAGCATCGATTGCTACAGCCACCCAGGTCTCTGGTATTGCATGCTATGCACCTGGGTGTAAATAGTCACATTTACTCTGCCTGTCGGGTGTAAACAGCACTGTTGGCTATATACACCTGGGTGCAGGGGCATCACACCAAATTCTGGACCCGATGCACAAGCTTTTAATTTTGAATCTATAGGAACATAGAACAAATTCCGCACACAAAACATTGTAAATAAATAAACTATATGCTAAATGGTCAGTGTGCGGAATTTGTTCTATGTTCCTGTTCTGTGACCTGATCTGGTCATTTCCTACGGACCTACCAGCGAGGTGTGCAAAAAGTTTTTGAAAATTGTAATTTTCTAAAAATACAATTTTCTATAAATTTGTAAATTATCTAAAGGAAAACAACCCTATAGGACCCTCACCATACTTGGGGCCCTGATAACTCACTCCCCTTTTTCTCCCCACAACAACACCCCTGCCTGGGTGGAAATAGCCTGAAACTGTTGTAACCACCAACCTGTGGCAACTGTTGTAGACAATGGATATTTCTAGTTTACCTTTGCATGGCTTGTCACACGTTTCCTGAGACTGGTAGCACCATCCTGAAGGAAAACAACTTTTTATGAGCACGACTTAAGAACATGTTTATTACTCTTTCCTGGAGCACTGTTACTTTAAGGATTAAAAGGAAAACTGTTTTCCTCTGTATATCTCAGTCTGGCTTTATTGGAAAAATTGAATGTAAGACAATAATCGAACCACTAAATCTCATTTTATTTTTCAGGTATTTTACAGGAGCCTCACAGGTTAATGAGATGGCATGTTTTTATGTGTACACAAACAGTGTTGGACAGTAGCTTTACCACAAGTCGCTTGTCTTTCATGGCTGGAACTCAGCTGCTATCTGAATCTCCTAGCTTTCATTTGTTCAGTTTTATTTTTTTGGCCATTTTAGCCTTCTCATAAGTTACAGTGTCAGAGCATCAGCTCATAGCAGCAAATCTTTCATCTGGGTCGCTTTGTGATAGAGTATATAATACATACATAGACTGCATTACTGTACATACCTACATATAGGCAATACAATAGACTGTGATGCATTTGTGATGCATTTCTTGCATTGAAAAAAGAATTGTGTGCCTTCTGTCACTCCATGTTATATTAGATTTAAGTGTGTGTCTACTGGAGAGACCTGTTTGTGTGTGAAAATAGATTCTAACTAATGTGTAGAGAAGAGTTATATTTTTTAGAGAAATGACCAAATCTAAAAATGAATAATCTTATCAGTGGATCACCTAGTTCCCATTCCAACATCAACTCTCTATTTAATTTCAATTATCATTCTTTTTCAATTATTATTATTTTTTAAGATAATAAAGTTAAATATCCTACCAGCACCTGAAGAGGTCTTCAATAAAGAAATGACAAACAAAAGGCCTAATAGCATTTGCAGCCTCATGTTGCTTGATGTTTGACACCTCATTCAACCTCAGAATCTTATATCTCAGTCATTGTCTGCTCCGGTGGCAAAGGGTGAGTATATGTATCTCTCTGGAAGAACGTCCCCTCCCTCCGCGATTGGTCTTTGTTAACAATTAAAGGTTTATTTACAAAGGGAAGATGGTTGGGATATATTTTCCCTGATACTTATCAATGCTTGTGGAGGCAATGCAGATGGGTTCAGAACAGGGGTCAAAGTATTTACCAACAGTAGTATTTCATTTATGACTTTAACTCTGATGCTGTACATGGCCGGTGGACAAAGGCGTGATTCAGGGAACGGGTTTGGAAGTTTACTGTATTTTATATATATATATGTTATCCTCGTTTTATAAGTCGCTTTGGATAAAAGCGTCTGCTAAATGCATAAATGTAAATGTAAATGTTATAGCAATGTTGGTAAACATGATCTGACTGGAACTGACTTGTATTTTAAAGAAGATTATGCTGTCTAAGTAAGGTGAGAATGAGGTGAGGGTCATCTAAATAAAATTAATACAACAACTATGAAAATGCATTTATTGTTTTTTTTATTATTATTGATTTATATTGAAGATCATTGCAATTGCATAACCAGCGGTCATGCAAATAAAAAGTCCTTTCTATGGTAGACAGATAGTTAGTTAGCTAGTACTTTTTACTGTCCTTGTTAGAATAAGCAGGAGGATTTTGGGGGGAAATGTGTCCTGCCTTAGAGCATATGATGCTACACTAAGATGTTACACTCTGGATATAGGCTACAGTATGGCTTATGTGCTTTAGAATGTATTAAATATATTTAAGGGTTCTATAAATAAATAAAATACATCTTGATCACCTGAAGCATAAAACAATCATCAGGGGTATATCCTGATCTAAAACAAAGACACAGAAAACATTATGATCCTGTGCCAAATGGCCTCATCTAATATTATGTACATATTATCCTGAGAGCAGAGCATTGCTCTGATTGGCAGACTATAGGCTGCCAATCAGAGCAATGCTCTGCTCTCAAGATAATATAATTTATTGGCCATAAAAATCCCAACCCACAGAGAGGGCAGAAAAGTCCACTTTTTTCACTCACGAGAATTCAAGTGCAGGACCTTGTCTCTGTGACCCTCTGTGTGTAAGGCAGCATGTGATCTGTGTTTTCTTTACTGAAAGCATGACCAAACAATGAAGCGATAAAGATAATAAAAGGCTGCTGATGCCCACAGGTGAGTGGTAATTATAAAACAAACCTGTAACTATTTACACAAAAAAGAAAACAAAACAAAAAAGTAATATTTTATTTATTAAAATTAAATTACATTTTTTAAGGAAATATATGACATATTTTTGCGTTTGTGATGGCTCATCAGAGATTTTGCTAACATCTAAGAACCAATCACTGGAGGGCAGTGTTGAGTAAAATCAGATGACCGGGTGCAGTGGAACCCCTTGCAGCATTGCTCAATGGCCAAAACAGATCCTTTTGAAAAATGATATAGGCCATCTTATATTAGTTAAAATGAGACATTTTGAGAAATTTCCATAGCTGAATATCAAGTAGTGATATCACACTGCTGGATATTTTATGTTTTTTTTTTTTCAACTGTGTCTTCCTTCCTCCCCGACACCTGTTCCACACAGAAAATACACGGTAGGTTGACACGTGTAGCCTTTAAGCTTTAAGTGATTATTCTTTCATTTTGCCGTAAAATACCAAACAATTACTAACAAGAATAATGACATCAATGAATATACTTTCACCTTATTTATTTAGAAAATTTGTAATAAAAAAATATAATATTTAATGTTGGTATAATATCTATTAATCTGTTTATATTTATTTCTTCTATATGATAAAAGTCTGTGGACATCCTCTTATATTGTTAGGAAGTAATTAAATTAGCCTTAATTCCTTTCTTGTTTGTCTAATACCTACTGATTCCACGTCTGCCGCAGTGTGTTGGGCAAACTATCTATATCATCCTTAAGCACTTATTTATAGAGCAAATCCCAAGCAGACCCAGAATAGATGGGTGATGCAAGTCTGCATGTAACCATGGGAGAGTGAGGATTGTCCCTTCTCGGCCTGGTCATGCTGTGCTGCTAGACTGAGAGGCCAGTCCAGAGCGTTGGTTAACGTGTGACACTGCCACACAGTCATCAGTTCATTTTATTTGTCTGGGTCCTCCTCTCTGTCTCTGTCTCCCTCGTCAATCGAGCTGAATTGGCATAAGACATACAGGCGTTTGGCTGTACAGGTGCATCAAGAAAAAGACATTTCTGTTTGTGTTTGTCTGTTGTTCCCTTTCTTTTATTCACTCTCTCACCCTCACACACTCACACACTCACACGTATGTGCACATAGACACACACAGACACACACACACACACACACACACACGTGCACACAATCTACATATTGTATTGCTGTTTAGTCTCACATGACATTATACAAGTTTCATTTGGCCTCCCAGTTAAAAATAAGTCTTGTACATTCAAGAGCATGATCATTCTCATTGATATAAATATATATTTGCAACTCAATAACTTCAAGCTTCATTAGGCCTCAGTGTTCATTTTTAGAAAGTAGCACTTCACTTTTTACTCTTGTTCAAACACTCCACCCATCCCCCGCTTCCTTCTCTGTACTCTCTGCTCGTCTCTGAGGTTGGGGTTGTCTAGACAACGGAGAACATATCGTGCTCAATCCAGCAAAGACACTCTGCTGTGGCTTCAGACTTGCACCTTTTTGTGCCTCATATTTGAGGGTGCTGGAAAAAAAAAACAATACCACAAACTGTGCAGATTCAGGCCTCCGTTCGCTTTTGTTCTTGTCAGCACAAAATGCAGATCAGCTAATGAACAGTTTCTCGTTTAACGATGGATGGATGAATTGATAAAATGAATGTATCACATGTGCACTGTGTCTTGGTGAATTAATAGCAAAACTTCATACAGGTCTTATTTGATAACAACTTATAGTTTCTATACTGCCTCTGCTGATCATTCAAATAATCTACTAGTTTCATGAGTTTCGTGAGTTGAATGAGTCTGCTGGTGAAGCTATATATCAGACCAAAGGGCAACAGCAGTCCTGTCTGTTGGGTGCCAGGGTTAAGGTTGGCTGGATGCAGTCCTGGATCTTACCATGGTGGTAAATTTCAAAGATTCTAGAATTGCTGGTTAATTGCTGTCTGACTGGCGTAACTTTCAGGACCTCTCTGCTCATCTCTTTTGCCAACTGATAAAAGTGGTTCTGGTTATTGGCTATTGCTTAATGCCAGTCCTTCCTTAAACTCACACTACCTCAATGACTATTCTGAAATGACCAGTGTACATACATTTCCTGTTAAGTTGTAGTGGTCAGAAGGTAATGATGCAGAAGGAGCTCGTACTTGCTTGTGGTAGAAAATGTTATAAATATCTAATTCGTTTTTTGAAAAGCCTGATTCATATGTGGCTCCTTTGAACATATTTAGTCTCTGTCACAAGTTATGTGTGCCATTGCAAGTATGCATGAATCCTGTTCCACACAGTTCTTTGTTACAGATTTGTCATCAGGTAGATATATATGCTTTGTACCTTGATAGATGAGTTATGGGTCATTATGTTCATATTTCCTGTGCTGTATTTCTGGGTGGCCTATAGAGGTGATGAATTGCAACAGTGAACTGTATAGTTAACAAAACATTTTGTAAAGGTCAAGAGCTTGCAACTTCTTGGTTTTGTGATTTCTAAAACACCTTTTATCGGTTCCTGGTATGCCCTTAAAAGGTTACGAAGGCCTCCTTTTGTAGTTTCTAGTCAAATCGAGAACATGCAGGGGACCCAATGGGTGCTGGTTTTGCACCTCTGTCAGAGAGGTCGAGACTGTTGAGCCTCTTCCTGTGGTTTCACCGCCTGTGGAAGAGAGTGAGTTAAAAGCGAGGCAAACTCTCGCTACAGCCCTCAGTCTCTTCCGGGATCCAGTCACGAATCATGGTAAGAGCAGATATATTCTTTTTCTGTTGAACGACTTTTAGGAAACTTTTACAGAACAAAAAAAATATTGCCAGTGGGCCGATAGACATTTATGTGCATATTAACTATGTGTGCTACGAATATAAAAATATGCATCAATATACCACCGCATCATATCTTTATAGTAAATCCCATATCATTTAAGTAATGCAGATTGGAGATTGCATGCTTTTTCCTTGATAATGTTTTCAGGATCAGTGTGGCTGTCTGAGAACTAAAATGAATTTGCTATGACTTTCCATTTACATTTTTTGCGCCAAATGAGGCCACTCTTCACTTTAACTTTTTCTTAAACTGCCCTGATACAGTACATATATATACATTATATTGTGTGTGTGTGTATCTATATAAGATGTATATATAAGATATATTGTCAAGATGAAGTAGACGCCCTCCAATATCTCTGAGATTAAGTCTGTGAACAGGAAGTGGTACCAACATTGGACACACAAAAGAATGGGCGGCAGATGTACAGTGTAGTCAACCATAAAGTAGAAAGCACTATTAAACTATACTCCACAGTGTAGTGTTTCCTACTTTATGGATGACTGCACTGTTGGCTACAAAGACAAGTGACGGATCATCCTCTACCTACCACAAGATCTTTATTGATGTCTTTTCCCCCCCTCTGCTGTCCGCTCTTGAAACAATATACAGAAATGATACTTTCATGTCATGAATGTTTATTTGTATTTAAATGGATATCCAGTGCAGGTATATAACTGCAATATAACAGTATTTCTCGATACAATATTATGGTTCATTACGTTGCTCATTACTGTGTTTTGTAAAGTGCTGAGGTGCATTTGGATTTAAATAATAAAAGATGTTCAAGACAACTATGACTAGTTAATCTCCTTATCTTTATGTCTTTATGTTACAAATCTGTAAAGTCATTTTTAAGTCACTCACAGGAATGAAAGCTAAATCATGTAAGGCCACTTAAATAAACTTAAATAGCTGAAAGTACTATTTTCCCGCCTTCTCTCTCTCTCTCTCTCTCTCTCTCTCTCTCTCTCTCTCTCTCTC
>JAGFZM010001293.1:79708-102820 GCA_017657215.1 Limnothrissa miodon
AGAGAGAGAGAGAGAGAGTAAGAGAGAGAGAGGGGAAAAGATTGAAAGAGAAAGAGAGAGGAATAGGGTCCAAGAGCGTGAGGCGGAGAGACTTAGAAAGAAGAACAGAAAGAGAAGCAGAAAAACAGTTTCTAGTTCCTGTTTTGTTTCTGACACGCAAGATGGCCGACTACCTCTGGATTCGGCAGGGCTTGAGGTCTCAGGAAGGAAGCCCTGTTGAAACAACTCCAGTTTCAGGTCACCGTCATAAACAGGGATCTCAGACACCATGTTGCTGGGGATGTACCCAAAACGGCCAGAACATTCTCCATGGTAAAAACCATCTGCGTCTTTGTCACCGTACACCTAAACAAAACCGTTACACACATGTCCAGATGTCAGTTTAGATGATGAAAACAGGTGCAAAAACAGGAAGCGGTGCATCAGTCACAAATGGCATAAGTCAATTTCATCAATAATATCTGTAATAATTCATTCTATATTTATAATACAGTGAAACAGATTCATGTTCAATCATCAATAACCCATAACAGCTTATGTTTATTGTTTATTTATAGAAGTGATTAAAGTAAAATATTTAATTGGGATCCACCTTATGATAACAGAAAAAAAAAACATTTTAAAATAATATATAATAATAAAATAAAAATAAATAAATAAAAACAGTAAATTATAGGGAACCTAAATAAAAACTGCTAACGAATGTTCCATAAACTATCGATTACAAAAGTGCTCCAGCACTATCAATTACAACTTTGCATTGATCTAGTACAGACACAAGGAACCAGCAGCCGGGTCCATCGCCTCACTGCCCACCTTAATGATCTGTCCTCGCTCGAAGGGCAGCTCCTCAGAGGTGTCTGGGTTTGGAGACATCACCGAAGGGTTGTAGGGGAACAGGGCCACAAAGAGGCGCACGTTTGGGTCGTACAACTCTCTCTCCTTCTCCCAGCGCAGAACATCCTCTGGCTGGGCCACCCTGATGCCATCCGGGTAGAGATACACATCCAGCCCGATCATGCCCCTGAGGTTGGTGCCAGGTACAGGTGCCCCCTTTTGTGTTTCCGCTAAGGGTATCGGCACTATCTGCGGAGTACTTCGGCCGACAGGTGAACAGGTAGCTTTCGAAAACAGCACTGGACAGAATCTGCGCTGCCAAGCCACTCCGATAAGGTAACCAAGTTAATCCTTTCCCGCCCATCGACTGTGTAATCCTCTTTGGGGAGAACAGTCCAATGTTCCAAGTTTGCCAGCCAGACATGATACAGACACTTTGAAGGTGAAGGAGACAAGGTAAAGATGTGGATCCACAGACAGAATATGAGTAGAAAAAGAGAGAGAGAGAGAGAGAGAGAGAGAGAGAGAGAGAGAGAGAGAGATGGACAGCAACGAGAGATGCAAAGGAGTTTGCCATAATGGCTGGTAAATGGGTGAAAAACGAAGGTCAACATGTAAACAGATTTTAGAATCAGATTTTGGCTCATTAGATGCTTGCTTCCCTGTCTGTTTGTCCTGGGTTAGCTAGCCCTGACAGTATACAATTGAACCCATTATAAATGCAAGCTAAATCTGTGGCTCGTTGTTTAGGTATCATTTTCAATCACCTCATTTCCAAGTGGTATGAAGCTTCAATGAGTTTGTGAAGAGACAGACAAAGTGGGAAGAGGGAGAGACTGTGCAACAGCCAAGAACAACGTCCTACGTTGAAGCTCAGGAAGACAGAAATAATGATATGACGTCCAACTTGTCCTAATCCTGCTCTGAGCTGAGTTCCTAATTAGTTGAGTAGTCTTTTCCTCAACTGTGCCAAGTAGGTCTATAGTTGTGAAACTCACTCCCCTTAGAGTGAACCCTACAATCCCCCAGATCTAGTTCTAGCTCTTGCACCTAAAGCAAACTGGAATGTCATTTCCTCCTTTGAGCCCTGCTCAACCCACTGCAAAACAGTTGGTGACTGGCATAATGCGAGAACACATAAAATATGTTTTTGTCATTCTGATTAAATGAAACGTTACCCAATTCTAACTGAAGAATGAGATGTATTGTCGGGATGCTAGGTAAGTGTCTACTTTCGTGCATGTTCTGGAAGTTACATACATGTATGCTGTATGTTGATAGTCATTTGAATGGCTTAAGCTATTAAGGTTTGCTTGTGCAGATGTGTTCGACATTTGGTATGAAAACAAGCAATAAAAGTTATTTGAATTATATTGTTCATCTGCATTAGGCTCACAGATGGTAAAGACACTTGACATTTGGTATAAAAACAAGCAATGAAAGTTATTTGAATTATTATGAATTTGCATAAGGCTCTGAGAAGTTACATCATTTGTCTGTAATAATAATATTTTCCAGCAGTTAACCAAGACAAAACGTGTGACCATTTGAAGTGATGGTGAACATCTGGATGATCTTGGAGTATTCAGGCAGGTATTCAAGAGTATTTCAATACATTTTTTACGAAAATGTCTCCCAACACATCACACACATGGTCAAATAGATGTAGAGTTCGAATAAATCTATTTTCGACTTATTTTTGGACCACCTATATGCCATAATGAGTTTTTTTCTTTGAGAAAACGGAAGAAAGAACTCAGCCTAGACTAGCCTACTCTTACAGAACATGCAAATCATGACTTCTTTACTGTCTCCTTTTTAAATGACACTTATCGGTTCCCGAAACCAGACACCTCAAGCCCCCCTAAAGACCTCTGGGCCCCCATACATGGATTGTTACATCACGAGCCAGCACCCACCTTTTTAGAGTGATGACGTAGCCTCGTAGAAGCGTGAGGAGGGGGGCTAGGGTGTCCCGTCGGCACGAGCGCAGATAGCAGGCAACAGCTGCAGCGCGATCCTCGTTCAATTTCACCGCGTTGCATTATAGCATTTTCACGATTTCATCTCAGATCATAGAAAAGATACACCTCACTAACCGGTCAAAATGGTTGATCGCGAGCAGCTGGTGCAAAAAGCCAGGCTTGCCGAACAAGCTGAAAGATATGATGATATGGCAGCTGCCATGAAATCGGTAAGTGTTTTCTTGAAATAATTTTATTAGCAGTAATATAGGCCTAATACACAGCCATTTGTGTTGGATATGCTAAACAGTAAAAAAAATATTTTTTTAGGATATGATCTTATTCCATTCATGACATAGGTACCAAATTGATGTCTGGCCAGATGCGCGTTTACTACTAGATTATGATATATTTTATAACAAATTGTTTTGAAACAATTTTGACTCGACACGCACTGTATAAATTGTCTTATTTAGAAATCCAGTTGAACAATAGCCTACTATGGAAGAAACCGTTAGGAAGACAGAGGAACGAACCACGAGTAGGCTAGACCGTCTGGACCTTGGGCGGTGCCTCCCGTGTCTTACATTACAATATAATGAATGAGACGACGCAAAATGTCAGGCATATTGTAGCTAGACATCGTGATTTTTGTATATTCTAACGTTTTTTCATTCATTCCCCTCGCCGAATCTCATTTTAAAAGTTGCTTAGTCACTCATTAATGTAACCTAATGCACATTTGCAACTGGACGCTGAGAGGCAGCACTAGGGATGTGGAGCCTCAGAACGAAGATTCCACGATATTGTTCATACTGCTGTTTAATAGGCAGCGATATCTAAAAAGCATTTCTATTTTGTCTCAGCTATTCTTAAGTACGCAGTTAAACAATGAATTTCAGCTGTAGACACTTTATTCGACATACACTATTTGCAATATGGGTAGGCTTTACATTATTCTCAATTAGAGGGCTATCCCTGTACTGAAATGGAAGCTATTTGAGGATTTTCTCCAAACAAACGTAGGAGGCAGTAGAATTCCTTCCCGAACGTTCCATCGTTGTCATATTGCAGCAGAGGCCGGTAGAGATACGATATTGGTCTTTCCAAAGTGATGGTTCATGGTTGGATATTTTCTCACATTTGGAGAGCAGCAGACATTTTTGTGTCGCATTGTGTGTGTGTGTGTGTGTGTGTGTGTGTGTGTGTGTGTGTGAATGTGAATGCGAGAGAGAGTCGTTTGTGTTTGTGCTCCTGTGTCTTCTCACTGGGAAATGCCATGTGTACAATCAATCAAAAACAGTCTTCAACTGTTTTTGACATGATCGTTGAAAATGTCATGTCTTCATCAACACAACCTTGGGCAGTGATTAGCAGGCCTTGGAGGCCCTGTCATTGTCTTGTAACGTGAAACTACTAACCTCTGTATCCCACACCTCTCTGATTTTAAGAGAGCAGTTACCGGTGGTGGTAATACAGAGATATAGTTATACGTATGATATTGTAGAGCCATTTTGATCTAGCCCACAGAATTTTCCATTGGACTCTTCCTCACAGGATGGGGTGATACCTCCATCCCAGGAGCTTCAAAGGCGAGAGGGTGGCACCCTGAAGTGTGTATGTGGGATTCCTCTCTGCTGCCCCTTTCTGATTTCTGCTTTGTCAGTGCAGTCCCCTCACCTTTCTGGCAAGGCTAGGTGTGGGTGATGATGCCGGAAAAGGCTCACTGACACACGTTTTTGAAACACCATAAAATATTCAAAAACAAAAGTCCCCCAAATGATGTTTCTGCTCATGAACTATGCATCTCCACAGCCACACGATCCAGATGTTTTTTTAATGTTAGAGAGCATTTGTTTGCTTTGCTATTCGTTTACGCTTTTGTCAATAGCACTTCAAAAAGGTTAATCCATTACAGTGATATTATTGTCCCTGTAAGACCAATAATTAGACTGAAATATGTAGTTGTCATTGTCTTTTTAACGTGGATGCTACAAACCCATGAGATCAGATGTTTAAATAAGTGTGCCTTGTGTCATTTATGTCCGATAGCCAATTATTTATCAGACATGGGTTCTTTAAGCTCGGTGAGGGTGAAAATGAGAGATAGGCAGATCCCTTTTGGCTCCGTGCCTGGCCTGAAGTGCAACACTCTCCTGAGACAAGATCACTGTGCCCAATGTGTATGTAATGTCAGACCACGGCTGATCGCATAGGTTGCAATTCATCAAGGTTAGTAAGACATGGTTGGCCCCCATATCCATGCTGAGAGAGAGAGAGAGAGAGAGAGAGAGACCCACCCAGTTCCGGAACTGTCTGTTAACCCTATGACTTTTGGACTGTCACAGTCACAATTGCTGTCATGGCGACATTTATAATGGTCAAGATTCCCCCTTTTATGGCAGGCCTGCCATTCACCAGATGGGTAACGGCACGACACTCTGGAATTTGAAAGTGAAGCTGTTGCCATTTACTGATTTTATGCCCCGTCACTTTTGCCAGCTGTGGGTGTGATGTCACTGTCCCAGGCACTTTTGGATCTCGAAATAGACTTATATCGTAGCTCTCGAGGGACTGTTTCACCATTAAAACTAGCAAAGAAAAAACATACATACACAAAAACTCCAGGGTAGCATCCAGTAGCATTTGGTAAAGCTCTGTATCACTCTCGCCTACGGTTCTTTGTGCACAAATGTAAAATTGAGGGTGGCCATTGCTTCAGTTATTATGTGACGCCATCACTTTCTCAAGTCAATGCCGAAATCAATTGTAATTTAGAAAATGTGGCTGCCATCATTATCACACAATGCAAGGGTTGTTTAAAAAGGATAATTTCTAAGTAAATATTTATTCAGAGAAATTGATTTCTTGGAACATTCTGTGAGGTGGTATGGTTTGAGGTGAAAATGTCTCAAACATAAATCAAACCATGAGAATCAGATGACTGATGGCTAGAAGGTGATGTGGGTATGATCATGTGTGTGGATTTGCTCAGTGCCTGACACATCCTGGTCAGATTCCATTCAGAGCACACTGAACCCCAAGACCTGCAACCTGACCTTGTTTTGAGTAACATAATGTTGTCACTGACATTGAGAGGCATGTTGAAGGAGCATGAAATGCCATTTCAAAGCGCCATTGCGTTTTTGTCTTTTAGAAAAGACTGTGATGTCAGCCCCCCTGTTTTAGCCGGAGGGTTGGGTGTGGGAGGGGCGCGCTTTCAGTGCCCCACCAGTGTGAGGCGTCGCCCGTACAGATAGGTGAAAAGGTCGGAGTGTGCCCGCTAGAAGGTCATCGTGCAACACGTGATCTGCCCAGTCATAGTCGCCATCGTCTTGGCTTTCACCGCAGCTGCCCCTGGAGTGCTCCTGGGAACATTTCACCTCCCCTAGGCCCCAACCCCCCACAGAAAGCCTCTCCCGTCTGTCCACGGCTCTCTTACCTAGCTCTTAAAGTGGAGCGGATCTCGTTTGTGTCTCAGCGTCTCATCCGCTGTGGAACCAGCTGTACTGTTGGCAGAGCCAGCAGTTTGGGACTAACAGTGTGCAAAGCAATCCCATCACCATGGAAACAGGGAGTTGCATATCGCCGCTGCCACTGCCGCGGATATTAGCTGTTGCTCTTTGTGGCTCGCTGCCTACTCCCTTGCTGCAGAGATGCAACAGAGCAAAATTTCTGTGTTAAAGGCCCACTATGCAACATTTTTCATTTAATTAATCCGTTTCATACTGTTTAGAATGCTAAAATTAGTCATTACACGGCGAACGAACGGTGGAGAATGCACCACCGTGGCCAATAGCGGTAGATACAGCACTTGCAATGTTCAGCAGCGCGGACCACCTCCAATAGAATGCAGTGCAATACAATGCAATACAGCGGTCTTTAGAGGGAGCTCGTGAGAGAGAAAAACAGAATGTTGCTTAGTGCCGGTTTAAAATGAAGGCGCGAGAAAAGAGGCTGGCCTACATCCTAGGTGATGGCAGTTGGAGGTCTCTGTAGCCGTCATAAACTTGGCGCGAACAGTGTCGTCTCATGTTCCCACACCTTAATGCAGTATTTCAGCCTTTGTCAATATCCATGATTTCCCACAAACTGGCGATTTCCTGACGCTGATTGTGCGCTGTCACAACCTAATGTACATTTGTGCGAAATATCAAATGTCACACAGCAGTAGGATGAGAGAAGGGAGACATAAAAAGGCCAGAACATATTTTGTTTATGAACCTTCTGCCAGAAACAAACCATGAGGGATCAATGGGACCTTGTTTTTGCAGTGCATGGCCATGAAATGAGATCACAGGAAACTAACAGCAATGTGCTCATTGCCTGTCTTGATCTTATAATAAGCATGTCTCATTTGCTCTTGCGTAATTATGATGATGCACTTTAGATAAAATCTGTAGCCTAGAGTAGATCTTAGACCTAAGAAGGCAGGGTGTTTTGTTTAATTAGTGGGATGTGCTGAATTGTTAAGCAGATGTTTCAAATGGTGACGGCATTGTGTATGTCACTTGTGTCTCCTAGGTGACAGAGCTGAATGAGGCCCTGTCGAACGAAGAGAGGAACCTGCTGTCAGTGGCCTACAAGAACGTAGTAGGCGCTCGGCGTTCCTCCTGGCGCGTCATCTCCAGCATTGAGCAGAAAACCTCGGCTGATGGCAACGAGAAGAAGATCGAGATGGTGCGTGCCTACCGCGAGAAGATCGAGAAGGAGCTGGAGGCCGTGTGTCAGGACGTGCTCAACCTGCTGGACAACTTCCTGATCAAGAACTGCAGCGAAACCCAGCACGAGAGCAAGGTCTTCTACCTGAAGATGAAGGGCGACTACTACCGCTACCTGGCCGAGGTGGCCACAGGTGAGAAGCGGGCCACCGTCGTGGAGTCCTCCGAGAAGGCCTACAACGAGGCGCACGAGATCAGCAAGGAGCACATGCAGCCCACCCACCCCATCAGGCTGGGCCTGGCCCTCAACTACTCAGTCTTCTACTACGAGATCCAGAACGCCCCGGAGCAGGCCTGCCACCTGGCCAAGACGGCCTTCGACGACGCCATTGCCGAGCTGGATACCCTCAACGAAGACTCCTACAAAGACTCGACCCTCATTATGCAGCTGCTGCGAGACAACCTCACTCTGTGGACCAGTGATCAGCAAGACGATGAGGGTGGGGAGGGCAACAACTAAACAAAAAAAACGAGGGTCCGTCGCTCTCTTTTCTGGGGAAAAGAAGGAAATTGAAAAAAAAATGTTTTGTTGACATCGACGACATTAAAAAGATAAATAATATGGCTGGTGGAACTCTTGGTGGCAGCAGCTTTTGGCCAATCGTTTCCACGGCAGCAGCAGTTCTTTATTTTTCCACAAGTTAAAAGAAAAAAAATCGAGGCGAAAGGGGGAGGGGGGTGGTGGTCAGTGGGATGAAGTCTTAGTTTGAATATATATAGAAATATATCTATATGAATATATAGTTGAGTGGGTCTCCCTCTTCTTGATTATCTTTTGACGTTTGCCAAAACCACTGAAAATGGCGCTAAGTCACGGATGGTGGTTGTTGGATTGAGGTGACAGCCTTAGACTGGCTTAGAGGCTGATATAGTTCAAACGGAAGCTGCTTAGTAATCTTTTTGGGGTAGTAGACATGCATTTGAAAGAGGTCTGATGTTAAAAAAAAAATATCACAAAAAACACTTGAATGCGACAGTTAACAAAAACAAATGGTTGTCAGTGGTTCCAGTAAAACATTTAGATATTTACAAAACATATATTGGATTGTGGTGGATCAAAAATAAATCCCCGATCATTAATACAATTTTCTTTGGCTCAATTGCTATCCATGTAATAGTATTAATTCAGCATAAGGGAACATTGTCATGTTTCGCTTTTCCTGAACAGACAGAGGTAATGAATCTGAGACAAATGACTGTGCCATTTCTTTCCCTTTCTGAACAGTTTCCCTCTTACTCTTAATGTTGTTACTGGACTCACTGACAACTGTCAAGGTCAAGGTACGATTACAGGTGGAGACTTAACTGTTAACATAGAAAATAGGAAAAAAAAATAGCAGCTTCAAGAGTTTGTGGTTTACTTCTGTGTTTCATTTATTTTTGCACTTGCCTACTAAACTGTTTTGTCAGTGTAAGATAATTACAATAATATTATCAATGATTCAATATTGTGCATGCTGGTGATGTATTTATAAAATAGCTTGACTTTATTAACTTATACCTTGGGTGTTATGTATTCATATGGTTAAGAAGTAAATGGGCTTCAATTTGATTATTTATGATTTATAACTTTCTAATTATTTAATTTTATTTTTAATTTGCTATACCAAAATTGTGATTGTTAAGAATAAATCAAACTGTTATGAGCGTTGCTGTTGTGACATGGAACAAGTTTTTTGTTTTGTTTTTTATTGTTTTGTTTTTTTTGTTTGTTTGTTTTGTTTTTTATTTTGTTTTTTGTTTTTCCTAAAAATTTTAAGGGGGAAAAAGACAAATGTACCAGTGATTATCTTATCTACTGGTATTTGTCATGATTAAAAAAACAAAAAACAATTATGATGTTGTTTAAACAATCTTTTGTTCTAAGAAAAGTATATCAGTGCTTTTCCTGTCATGTTATGCAATGAAACATGTACGGTTTAAATGATCGTGAAGTGTGTCTGTAAGGGACTAACACCATGGACCATAATTTATTTCCTGGCAGTATACACTTATCTTTTTTTTCTTTGTACTTTTGTTTGTTTGTTTATTTTTTATTTATTTTTCAACCTTATAGCTGTCTCCTGAGTGACAAATATCTTGAATGTGAGTCATTATGTAGCAGATGCACACAAGCCTAAGTAATGATAAATATGACAAATAAAAAAGAATTTGACAAGGTTACAAGCGCAACCCCTAATTCCCACTGGTCATGTCTGTCATTCTGCTGTCAATTTGCAAACGAGAATAAAAAGAGATTATAATTGCTAAAACAACAGACAAGATATCAAATATCAAGATGTTATTTTGTTTGTTGTGTTTTTTATGTTTTGTTACTGCAAGTTTTCTTTTTTTGTAAAACCCCTGTGTTAATCATTTGTCTGCCTGACATTCTATTTGAGTTCAGCCTTAAGAAAGTGTATGTATGCACCATGTCACAGAAACATGTTGTGTTTCTTTATTTTCATGTTTCTCTTGGTTTCATTCATTTGATAAGTTTGACCTCTGTTTCATTAATTTTCATTGATGAGTAGCCATTTGAATGCCTGAGTTTTTTTCTATTCTTCTTTTTTTTTGGAGAGGATTATGCAAATCCTGACAAGGAGCTACATATATGTTTTAGTTCTGTTGATTTTATTTATTATTCATTCGTGACTCTAGCAGTGGGGACTCAGCCATAATGCCAGCTTAAGCTTGACGAGTTTGTTCCCTGTGTCAAACATTTTAAGTTTTCTTACGTTTTTAATTTTGAGAACTATCAATCTATACAAACATACACATACTCGATTGAACTAAATACTGACTCAAAAAAGAAGACCTCAAAAGCATGGCTGGGCACGTGGCACAGGCACCCTATCGATTGTAGTGTTACGCACATATTCAATAAATACCTCAGGTCTTGTCTCTCAAATGTTGAGCAGCAGCAGTATTTTGTTTCAACTGGCCACCAAACTTTGCTGTGCACGTACAGATGCCGTTTTCTTCAGCAGGTGCGACAGTATTGCCTTTCCAACTCTCATGCTTAGCGAGTATTGGCTTTGATAAAAGTCACATACAGTATCAGCCGAAGACATGCATTTAAAACCATTGCTTTGAGTTAAACAGGAATCCATGAGAATTATTATAGGATATAGTTGGACATAAAGCTATTCAGAAGTCAGATTCAAATAACCTCTTCCAGCTCTACCAGCTTTACCAAGGATGAAAATAAGAGTTCACATTTAAGTACTAAAAGCAAAAACCTCAATTTGATGGCTATTAGGCCAACACAAATTGATATTTAATTGCGTACATGCATTATAATATTCTGTATTTTTACTGTCCTTTATATTATCAGTCAAGGTCCCATCAGTAGACATGATAGACAAGGCTTTCACCCTACTTTGACCCAGCAAGATAAAAGGACTAACTGAACAAAAGGCATTTTAAAAAGATTTCTCTGAATTTTTTTTGCAATAGATCTCTTGAGTTTTAACTGTGAAATCCTTTGATTATTTTATTTATTTTATTATTATTATTATTATTATTATTAATTTTGCTCACCCATGCACAAGGCCAAAACTCATTTCCATGCTTTACCACAGACTGCCTTGCACCGACACCATTAAATGACTGACTGGCCCTGACCCGACTATTTGTGAATTTTAGAATCACCTCTACCTGCTTCAGAATGGCTAGTAATGGTCATGGTCTTTCGGCCCCCAAAGCAAGCAACATTACTTTCAAAAAACGTGCCATGCATAGACATTATCATAAGGTTATCATCACAGGCTCTTCCTCCTCCACCTTATGTTGAGTTCCCTCACTGTGGTTTCACTTAGACACTGAGCCTGGAGAAGAATTGGGGACAGACCCTCTGCTGGGCTAGCCTATACTAGCAAAGACAGTGTTTAAAACCCTCGCCGCTTCTGCGTCTTTGTGGGGTTTTAGTGGGGAAAGCTATGGAGCAGGTGAGGAACGGGATCGAAATAGAAAGCTCTTCCTGGAGCCGTCTGCATCTCCTCTCAATAATTCATTCTACTTGCATCAGACCAAAAGGGGGAAAAAATCAGGAGACTACATGCAAGCAGACTTTATAAGACTCTGCTACTAGTTGGATATGGATAACAGGAGAAAGAAAAAATCTGAGGCCATTTTGATGAGCAGGTTGCGTTGCCATCACAATTTTAGGTCACTAATGCACAAACAATTGACTATAATGACTGTGGCTGAGGAGTTGAAATAGCTCATAATTAGATTTTTACGATAGTGGAGTACAAAAGGTTTAGTAGGTTTAGAAGATTATGTTTTTAGAAAAAAAACAACCAGAAGAACTCTTTACAGTTTGATTTCATGTAATTGCGCATGTTAATTTTACTGTAAAAATGGTAACCGT
The DNA here is from genome assembly GCA_017657215.1 of Limnothrissa miodon. Taxonomy (NCBI): domain Eukaryota; kingdom Metazoa; phylum Chordata; class Actinopteri; order Clupeiformes; family Clupeidae; genus Limnothrissa; species Limnothrissa miodon. The sequence goes on from JAGFZM010001293.1 coordinate 91,585, forward strand.
CATCCTTTTACATATAGGTCACACCCATAGTAGGACTACAGCTGGGACTAAAAGCACCAGTAGTAGGCTAGACTAATCCATCTCAGGGCTCTCTGCATCATTTTGACTATGAATGTGGACATAAATAACCCATAATGCCTTGCCAAACATCTCAGTTGAGCATGCTGCATGCCTCGTCATGGGTTCTCACTGAGTCTGTCAGTCTATAGCTCGAGGCTTTCTGATTGGCTGCCTTCGAGAGTACCACTGGTGAGTTTTGCTGACCCCCAAACCAGAGCATCATATCTATCCGCTGAGGACTTGATTTCAGAAAACTGTCATTCCCATAGGTGAAATACATACTGTCCATTTCGCTCTGATGAGTTTTTCTTTTCATGTCTCCATTACCTGTGACCATTTTGGTGTGAAAGTCCACACTGAGTTTATTTGTCCCTTCAGAGTGGAGCAACGCAGCTCAGTGGTGTTTGAAGCTTGTTGCATCTTCTGGCTTCACTCCTTGCTCATCCACTCTGGCATCGAATCCTGCTGCATTGCAGAGCATAGGGAGATAGGGAGATGGGCAAAGAGAACTGTGAAACAGTGTGTGTGTGTGTGTGTGTGTGTGTGTGTGTGTGTGTGTGTATGCGCGCATATGTGAGAAAGAGAGAGCCTAAATCTGAAAGCTGCCACAACTTTTTTTTTTTTCACACCAAAACACTATTAATCCAACAGGCAACATATGCTCTTAATCTCACAGCAAAACCCTAATAATCCATGTGACCTTGCAAATCTTTCAGTTTACACTCAGGTGTGTATAATTTGTCAACATGGGAGATTTCAATGGGGGGAGCATTATATTATTATGTAATAATTCTCCTAGGATAAGGGGATAAGATGAAAATCAGAGGCAATTTTCAACATTTACCTTAGGAAACTGATGCCCTTCCTGTGTCTACAGTCAGTAGCATGAAAATAAATAATGTTTTGGGGAATTCCCGTTAATTTTTCCCGGGGCAAAACGCCAAAATCTAGGAGACTCTCCCCCGGAAATCAGGGTGGTTTTGTCATGCCAACACAGAAGAGGAGGGAGTGGAAGGGAGTGACAGAACATCCACAGAGCTCCATGCGTAAGACTAGTAGCGGATGCAACCAACTGCATGATGCTATTAGCCTCTCTAAATGATCTCTCCATCCTTCTTAATTTATCTTTCTATTTCATTTTTGTTCTCTCTCTCTCTCTCTCTCTCTCTCTCTCTCTCTCACACACACACACACACACACACACACTCTCTCTATTTTGTTTATCTTCCTCTGTTATTTCCTTTCTCCTTCTGTGTGTCTTTTTTTATTTCTGACTTTCTCCTCTTTCTCACTCCACTGAAACAGTCCAGTAAGGCTCGGCCAATAAATTATTCATGCACATCTGTTTATTTTATATGAGGGGTGGGAGCCTGCGTTGGCAGGCTGAGGTGGCCAACTGTTGGATGGCCTGGCTCACAAGCAGAGCTTCCTCCAGCCAGCATGTACTACGCAGCTCCGCTGTGAGGAGCGTGCCTGCAACTCCAGTGGCTCTGCAGAGCAGCCAATGACAGTGCAGCATGGCTGCTCTGACAACCAATGGCGAGCTTGTTGCTAGGGCTGTGTGTGACACCACCACCACTACCACCACCAGCACCCACCTTACACACACACACACACACTTTTACTCACTCACTCTCCTAACACACACACACACACACTTCTCAGCTACGTGCAGGCACCTACAGAAACCCTGCAAGGAGACAAGGTAAACGTGCACATTTGATTCATTAGGATTCACTAGTCCATCTCTCCTTCTTACAAGACACTGTGGCGTAAGACTACACATCGCCTAGAGACACAGTAATCAGCTGGGATTTTTCCCCTTGTTTTAGTTCAATTACAGTGGGAGCAGCCTAAAACAGCACCCTCAACTGAAGAGTTTTATGGCAGTATATTAACGTAAGGAAGGATGCAGACGCCATTTGTGCTTTTACCTTTTCAAGCACCTTGTTCTACTTCTCTCCACAAAAAAACAAAACGCTTTATAAACAAAATGTTGTAATTTTAAACGTAGACACAAAAAGAGAGAGAGAAACCAAACCAGAGAGAAATATAGCACACAAATACAAATAAAAAACAAAGAACAGCCCACACGTTCTGTTTCTCTGCTGCAGTCCCATTGTAAAGGCTTGCAAAGACTGGGACACAGTTATTACATTAACCTTTCATTCTGAAAATGGCCACATCTGTCCTTGTCCTTTCACTGCCAACCCCTGCCCCCTTATGCGGACTCCTTGTTAGGTCTAATACTGATGTACCTGCTTCCAGTGGAGACCGGTTCATCTGCTGACCTCCAGGTTTCTATTACAGAGCAGAGACCTGAGTCAGATAAGGTTAAATGGACTAGAGAGATGAGAGTGTTGGCTGACGAGATGGATGCATCCTAATTGGTTTATTTCCTCAATCTTTTATCAGCATTTCTCTCTGTGGTTTCTTCTGTTTTGTGTGAGGTTCAATTTCTGTGTCTGACTTATGAAGTCATTCAAGCATCTCATCCATGACTCTTCTATGCTTGCACTCACACTATGCATTTCTCAATGTCAGGAGTAGTAATTCCACCTGTTACCACTAGGAGGCAAACTATACTGGTACACTTGCAGATCTGTACAATGACAGTGATTATATGTCCCAATCGACCAATATTTGAAAGATGGATGTCTGGATTGAAGTTTTTGTTTGTTTGTTTGTTTGTATTTGTTTGTTTTTTGTTTTGTCCAATAAAATTCATGATTCACAGTCAGGTAATTCAGCATTTTTAACTCCTGGTCTTGTGTGAATTATAAACACAGGTTATGTAATCCCCTAACATATTAAATCACTTTAAAAAGAAATGTTCCCAAAGGAGCTGTCAAAATTGTTCCTAAGAATACAGCAGAGCTTCTATAAATAACCTCTATCTGGCAGATTCAGAGTGGCTTCTGGGGAGTCCCAGAGCATCATCTTGACAAGCAGTCCCAGTCTACAGTTTACTTGTCCAGAGAATGCACACTGCCTTGCACTAGAGTGCGCCACACACACACACACACACAGCAACCCACGACTGAGTCCCTGCCATTTAAAGGGATTATCCAGAGTGAATCAACCCGTAGCTCTGTTGACTGAGGCTGTCGAATGGTGTCTATAGGTATCAGAATGACAGCAGTATAGGTACAACGTACACCGAATTCACTAACTGGCCGCTAATGCTAAGCATATTGGGCGTATGAAAACGAAACTGACATGCCCTAATCAGTTAGCGCTGGCTGCCACTTTGTTACTCGGTCTACCGTGCATGAAAATCTGTCGTTCTTATACATATGGATAGCAATTAGCAACGTGAATCAACAGAGCTATGTGTTGTTTCACTCCAGCTTATTCCTTTAATGTTGTGGTATTTACCATTAACACTGGCTTTCCATCCTGCTGTGGATGTGTTTTTGTTTGTTTGTTTGTTTGTTTGTTTGTTTGTTTGTTTTGTAGGCTAATATAGCCTACCAGCATTGTAGACTCATTGTAGCACAAGGTAAGTACTTCGAAAGAGAAAAAGAAGGTAAAATATCCTTGTTCATTAATTGGGAACAGTGATCATGCAACCAGAGCTGTAATGTTTTGTCTGCACCAGGAGTCGGGTTTTGCAAACTCAGACAAAGTGTCATGAAAAACTCAAGTAGGGGGCCAGTCGCCTGTGTGTGATGGCTTACTAGTTTTAGTTTTGGCATAATTATCTCTGCTCTAAGCAAATGTAGTTTCTCTAATTAGCCGGGATGGATGACAGCAATTAAGTGGAAGAGTGAGAGGGTGTCAGCATAATGTGACGTAGGTGGCAAATGAGTTTGAGCGATATTTGCATTGAATGCATATAATATTATTGTGACAGCTGTCCTCTCATCACAAGCTTTTGTCTCTCACATAGATTAGGTATTAGGACTTGGAGAAAAAGGGCTAAAAAAACTCCACTCTGAATTTCCAAAACATATTTTTATTACATTTCAGTGAACAGTGTAGCATTTCAGTACAGACACTGTCATTCACTCAGTTCACTTGATTGCTTGACCAACTGGTTACATTTACTTCATTTTCTTCTCACTGATTGCTCATAGCCATCATAAATGTTTGTAAAATAGTTTCTGCTGACAATGTGGAGAGTATACAGTTAAAGAAAAAATAAGGATTCAAACACTTGTCTAGTGAAGCAGGTGGTGTCTGCAGCTGAAACAAGGCGAGGATTCCTTTTCCGCAGGGGCGTGGAGACCTGCGTTTATTTCTTAACCTTGGAGATGGGGATGGGCACCTCACCTGCTGGCAGAGCAGGCTTGGGGAGAGGAGCCTGAATTGTCAGCACACCCTCGGGAGAGAGAGAGGAGGTGACCTTCTCATAGTCGACAGTAGGGGGCAGACTGCAACGAGAAGTGCAACGAGGCTCTTATCACTGTCTGCAAGCGAATCTCTATTCAAGAATGAAAAGGAATTTACGTAACAAAGATGTTGTTTTAAAAGAGAAAGGATCCACTCACGTGTATTTCCTGGTGAAAGTCCTGCTGATGAACCCATGGTCATCCCGTCTCTCCTCGTGCTGGCCTAAAGAAAGAGACTAATGCTTCACTTCAGGCTCACGTGTGTGCAGAAGCACAATCATTTATAGTGCAGGTCCTCATAAGTATGTAAGTGAGTGAAGTATATATGGCATGCGTTCAGGCTTATTCATTCTGTGTGTTGGCTCCATTGAGGAAATAAATCTCTCATTCAAACATGCATCAGAAATAATATCACTGAATAAACTCAATAAAATCTGCCTTTATGTTTGCATGTTTCTTACACCTCCAATGACATTCCAATCTCTGAGGGACTCACGGAAGCCCCCTTCCCATTATAGCCGAGCATTAGTCTTCACTCACCAATGATCTCGACCATCCCGTCCTTGGTTCTGACCACCAGCTCCTCGGGGGCGAACTGGTTGACGTCCAGGCAGACCCTCCAGTGGTCGCGGGTCTGCCTCATCTCGGACATGCCGCTGCTCATCTGGCGGGACAGGGCGCGGGCGTAGGGGCCCTGGGAGAAAATGTTGTTGTTCTGGTACATGGAGCCAGGGGGCCTCATGTAGCCGGGCCAGTGAGAATTGGTCCACATGGTGGAGAAGTCCTCGGAGTGTAAGGGCATGCCGAAGGCCTGGTCGAAGAGGCGGCTGCCCTGCTGCCAGTCGTGGAAGGGGTCCCAGGTGGGCATCTGCATCATGTTGAGCTGGAGGCGTTTCTCGGACATGCTGAAGGCTGGGGGAGCTGCTCAGAGATGCTGGAGGGTCCCTCTCTCACTCACTCACTCAGGCCGTGGAAGTGACGAGAAACTCCCTGGGTGAGGGATTTATAAAGCTCCTGGACAGCCCCCTACCACCACACACACACATACACACACACACACACACACACACGTACACCAACGCACTCTCCATCTCCAAAATCAGACACCATCCAGTCTCCCCCCTATAGAGCTATTTATAGAAGCGGTGTTGAGTGACTAAGTCCACCAGCCCATTAGCCAGGAATTTGTACAAAACGTGCATACGTCTGACACAGCTGCCTGACAATGGTAATCTTCTGCTCCATATTTCCCAGCTCAGGGCTGCCATTCCATCCCAATGCTATGCCATGCCATGCTATGCTATGCCCCACAGAGCCGCCCCAACGTCCATTCCAGCACGTCTCCACCTGCCCCAAGCCCTGCAGTGGACCCTACTCAGCAGAACAGAGCATTAATGTGAGCACTAATGGGTGCCACTGCAAGAGAGCTTCTCTTCCTCCTTCAGTGGGACCCCACCGTCTCAGATGCAAGGAATGTCATTGGCCAGATTTGCACCGTTTCAGGGGACTGCCACGGCAAAACCCGATTGAGGTCATCCTTGCTGGGCTATCCAGTGTTCAGATGTTAAGAGTTTAGAGTCTAAAGTCTTTTAAAAAGTAACTAAGTTGTTTAAAAGTAACTAAGCACACTGGTGAGAAAAGTCAGTTGCTGAGTAGCATGGTTATCAATGAAAAGTATGGTAAGTGAGTAGTACAGTACAGTAAGTCAGTGAGTAGTATGATAAGTAGTACAGCATGGCAAGTAAGTGAGTAGTATGGTACTGAAAGTGAGTAGTAAAGTATGGTAAGTAATTGAGTAGTATAGTTAAGTGAGTAGTATGGTTAGAAGTACAGTATGGTGAGTCACTGAGTAGTATGGTACTGTAAGTGAGAGTATGGTAGGTAAGTGTCCTAGGAGACTGGGCACTGTTCCACCATAGCAGAAATTGAAACTATATAAGCTTTAATTCCTATCATGATTCTTATATGGCTCTGTTGTTAGACCCACGGTACTGAGGGGAGGGGTTGTGTGGACAACGTAGAACATTTTGTCCAAACCTTTTTTACCCCCCTTTGCTTTTGTGTTGGTGCCATCTGCAACGGCTTGGGTGACATGTCCAAAGTTAGAGGCCTACTTCAGAGATAAACTGTGCTCATGGAATACATGACAGTAGCACTACTGGTAATCTCTCTCCCTCTCTCTCTATCTCTTTCTCTCTCTCTCTCTCTCTCTCTCTCTCTCTCACTCTCTCTCCATCCATGCCCTCCTTCCTCTCCCTCTCATGGCCACTATATGCTGAGTGCCCACATAGCGGTAACTTAAATACCGTAGTCGAGGACATCTAGTGCATAGCTGGACTGGCCGAAGGTAAACAGTACAGAAGCAACAGGCTTAAGCATGTATGTGCGGCAGGTCCCAAAAAGATCCAGTGAAGCTTTAGCACACAGAAATACACCATTTGCTGACATGCAATAGACAAATGGGGGGTGTGCTCATCTTTTGTGAAGTGTAACTGTTTCCACTCATGAGGTGAAAAAAGAGATGCAAGTGCAAATGTGTCAGCCTCTGGGAAAAAATACGCATCGAACAACAAAAAAAAATCAAATAACATCCAAAGTCCCAAAATCCCAAATGAAATACCCACACAACTGGTAGAGTGGCTGGTGGAATGAGAATACGGATAGGCAGTGGTGACATCATGTCACATTCACACATCTTACTAGTGATGAGATGATAAATGAATTTATCAAACACACACATACATACAGACAGAGCGAGCGAGAGAGAGACAGAAAGAAAGATTATAGAGACAGACATAACACATTTTCTCAAAAGTGACCAATATATAAGCTAATAGATATATTGCATCTCTTGGACAAAGTAACTGAATAACTCAGACAAAAATGGACTAACACACATTGACAACAGAGATTGATTCATATATCCAAGAATATTCACTATATACTAATGTTTGGAAATGTTTACTTTTTTTGTGCATTTACAGTACATTTGATTGATCATCATGAGGCAAAAGTAAATTCACACAGTCAGGCAATGTTTATCAATTAATTAAAAAAAAAGAAAAAAAGATCCTGTCAGACCTTGTTTGAGGTTATTGACCTATTAGTGACGTAGGTTTGCCCTGCTAATCAATTTGCCTTCTCATACATGCCCTGTATTCTGGTCTATGCATTCAGGCGGCCAGGGAGCTGCTATATCCCTATATCTCTCCACAGATATGATGACCCTCCAGCAACATCAGGCGCAAAGTCAAATGGACACAATCCTTTCTCTCGTAACACACGTACATTAATGAAGGTCCACAGTAGGCTTCCATTCATACATATGAAAACATGATGAACCTACATTCTTGCATAATGATGACAATTATGTACACTGGAAATTAATACATTCATTAAAAAATTCATTTAAAAAAGGCCTGAAGACAAAGCCTGGGACAAAATGTAATGCAGGGAACAGTCAGACTTTAGAAACCTAAATCTAAACAGCTGCTTTTGTGACAGAGATGGCAGCCAGCGACCAACAGTTGGTAGCTTATTTGCCTGTTCTTTGTGTACGGGTTATAATGAAAGAAATGCTGCACGCTGGAAGCTTGGCTGAGTTGTAAATAGAAGTGTATGCTATAGGGTCTATACTGGGAGGCGCAGAGAGATGAACTCGGCTAAATCACTGGCCCCTCAAAGGCTCAGGCACTTGGGGGAAGGTTATACTAACCACTCTGAAAAACTCATCAGACTGGTGTACTGTAATCTTTTTCAATCAAGCATTAAGCATATTGAAAAAGGAGACGTTCCAATTACATGATATGACCCAACGAAGGATAACATGGATGCATGGCAACGGTTGCTAAGAAGCATCCTCTCAGCCATCAAATGTATCATAGTAACAAAGCAATTACGAACACCTCAGGTTCCATAACACATACACGTCTAATTATTATCTGAAGAGTCATTACTGATCTACAGCCCAATGAGTTGTCTAATAATGAATACAGTCAAACATTACCTACACACAGAAGTGTTACACATCAAAAACTTTGTAAGGAAATAGACTAAATCCACTGATAAGATAAATGCATGTGTTTTACATCTCTAAAGTGATTCATGCCTTTTGTACATACTGTCCCTGTAAGAAATAAACTCATTTTTTTCACAATGCCATTATTTTAAAAAGTAAAGACAGGCCACTTGTATGTCGGCTCCACATAGCGACATGTATTAGAGATGTATATTAATAGAGAGGCCAGTGTCCACTGTATCCTGATCATTTGTCATCTTTCATTCTGACTCTAGGTGCTGACAGGTCTGTGATGCCTTGCCAAAGCACCACAGATACAGCCTGCAGACCATCTCTCCCAACTATCCCATTTACACTATGTTGTAAATTGACATGTGACAGTCAATGCAGCCAACAAGGAAAAAAGAACTGTGAGATATATCATGGGATAATACTGTAGGCCACTTAAAAAAATCTATTGGTATTTTGACAAGCATTACCTAATGACACAATGGTGAAATTAGTGACATTATATACTAATCACATTTTCTATTTAAATTGGGGAATACATAGCACCATATTGTTTAATATTTAACATTTTACTTTAATGTTTACTTTGCTAAATTTGTGAGATCTACATGCAAACCTTCAATTTGCTTTATTCACTCAACCCAATGGGAATGAACAAATTATATTTTTTTTAGTTCATACTTACCCCTGGGCATTATCTTGCCTACTTAGCAGTCAAAAAATCATTAAAGATAATGATGTTTACAAAACCAACAGCACAGAGTAATTTCCACACATCTTACCTTCTGGAACAGAAAAAAACAAAATATGAACATATTAAAATGAACAGGTGTGCCATCACTGGTGCAAAGAATTCTCTTGCTGTAAATACAAACACGAAAAAAGCAAGCATCGAAGCAAAACGTTTATGTTTTTTGGGGTACCGACTGTACAAATACTAGTGGGAGATAAAGTAAACATTTTCTTTTTAAAAATCCAAGCACCCCTCAAGGCCATGACAGGCCAGATAAATGAAACTGCACTCAATCTGGATCAACACATCTATTATTATCCCGGACTCTGTCATGGTGGCATGATGGTGTGTCCAGACACATGCTTTCAACATATGTAGTGCACTGGGCAACTGCACATGCTTTCCAGCCTATAGCTGGGCACTGTTCCACCATAGCAGAAATTGAAACTATATAAGGTTTAATTCCTATCATGTTTCTTATATGGCTCTGTTGTTAGACCCACGGTACTGAGGGGAGGGGTTGTGTGGACAACGGAGAACATTTTGTCCAAACCTTTTTTACCCCCCTTTGCTTTTGTGTTGGTGCCATCTGCAACAACACAAGTTTATAAAATTAATTAAGTGGTGTGTAGAATCAGAATAAGAATCTTTCCACTTGCATTATACAAGGAATTTGACTAGGTGTTTTGCTCTGTAGACAAGCAACAAGGACATCCATCAGTGTACATACAGTGCAAGAAGTACAATAGACACATGATGGGCATCAAGACAATACACAGACAATAAGCAATATACATAGGGTCCATTGCAATTACTGTGCCATGACCTCTTTGTTTTGATCATAAATGTGATCATGAGTGAGCTACAAGAACAAAAGACAGCGAAGGAGCAGACATCTGGGTTGAGGAAGTTGAAAACACTAGTAATTTCTGCAGTTGAGAATTTGATTGTAATCTATAATCATTTCTAACTCTTAGTCACACAATGTAAACTGGAAGATCCTGCACCCAGTCGAATTGTTTCCCTAAATTGTGGATGGTCATTTAACTTTTTTACTGGTCTCATTAACACACAACTATTCACCACTGCTCTTAACTGTACTGTTCATACTGTACGTACATACTTTATACACTTTCTATTATTCTGCACTTGTTGCTCTTTGATTTGACTTCTGATTAGATAATAAACTGCATTTTGTTACATTTGTATGAGGACAATACCGTTGAAACTAATCTAATCATTTGTTTTCTCCTTCTCCTTTAATTTAATTTAAAAAATGTAAATGTGACCTTTTTTTCTGTGGGTGCTTAGCGCTTAGTCCTGTGGGTCCGAAGCTCACTGAAGTTTGGGGCAGTCTTCATTCATTGGTCAGATAACAGAGAAAATACTTTGCATGACATGACTGACATGTAGGAATCAGATAATGGTCATGTCCACAAGGGGGAGCTACTTTCAAAATTGTTGCCGTTTCACCCTCAAAGGGTTACAGTCTAGCAAATCATATTTAGGCTCTGTGAGAAGAGTTTAGCAATTGGTGATTGCATAATGTTTTGTCAGTGTAAACTTTTTAGTGATGTTTTTACAGAACTGAAACTATTTTTTAATGCCAATAGGTCTATTTCACACCATTTACTCAAGAAGCAGCAGGGTAAGTATGAGTTATTAATGCCATTTAATAAGGGTCTGATTCATCACTGAATCAGAATTGTACTTGATTCACACAAATACTAGGCCTATATCATGTGAGACTGCATGATTGAAGCTTTTCAACAATGCATTCACTTCTTGTTGTGATAAACAGTTCAGCTTTAAATGTACCTAAAATTCTAATATTAAAGCTTTGTGTAGTAGTGCATGTCAAAATAAACAGTAGATCCCACTACCTTTCCTATAGGCTAGTAATTCTGAGGAGTACAGTAAATGATATCATCTCATACAGTATTTCCACATTGCCTGTCATCTTTACAGGCACTATTGCAATCCCATTATTCTCTGTGAAAATATTCTGTCAGTGCATTTTTCCAAATTGTAAAGTTATACAATTTCCCACCATCATAATTCTTATACTGGCAATCTCCTTTA
>JAGFZM010001293.1:102830-139959 GCA_017657215.1 Limnothrissa miodon
GAGTAGAGTAGCCCTGCAATGGGAGTTTAGTCACTCACTGCCAGATCCTACAACTATATGCTTAGTCCAGGAAAAGAGCCTTTTGTCTAAGGATGCATCATTCCCAACTAGGTGTTCTATGAGAGAGTGCCATCTACTGGTGATTATGCGTTTCTTGATAAAGGACAGGTAACTTGCTTGGAGCTTGCCTTTAAATTTCTCTGCAGAAATGTCAGTTGTTCACGTAAGGTCTACAGTGGATAATAACTTAATGTCAATTGCTCTTCAATTTTGGTTATTTTGGTTTGGTTTGGTCATCTGCCAAAGATGTCATAGATAATGTATGTTGTTAACTTCTCATACTTAATTTTGAAGAGGTTAAATGTTTTTAGTCTGAATCTTTATTGGGCAAACCACCAGTATGAAATCGCCAGTATCATTTGAGTATAATGGCATGTCTATGTGACGCACACTGTAACACTGTAGGTTAATAAAACACGAGTTTGCTTACCTCCCCTCTTGCTTGCCACAAATTTGTGTTGCATGTCAAGATGCCATAAATCTATAGTAATGGTGAAGACAGACAGGAAATAAATAGGCCTAATTAATCACTACCAGCAGGGGGCGGAAAAAGACCGCAATGGCAACGTAGCCTTCAATGGGGAAGTTAGAAATGGAGACAACAAATAGCGAACGGTAAAGGAAAGGGGAAATGAAACTCGTGGCGGGCATGTAATTAATTGGCCTATTTTGATGTAAGTTTCAGCTTGTGAAAAGAAGGCCAGGAGCCGCTTGTGAAAAGAAGGCCAGGAATCGGGAGCCGCTGCCTGCGTTCCTGGTGGCTGTTTAGCCTAGGCCTATTTGATGCATAGATCTTTCTGCCCAACAATCGGTCTGTTCTGGAGATCAGGGGGCATTGATTTATCGCTGGGCAAAGAGGAACAAGAAGGTGTGGTCTATTTAAAGATGTAGCACGCGTTGGTGGTATAGTGGTTAGCATAGCTGCCTTCCAAGCAGTTGACCCGGGTTCGATTCCCGGCCAACGCATCTACTTTTGATAATATTCATTGCAAGAAAAAGAATGGTGCGCCTCGCGCCCCACCAATACGAAATGAGCTAATAAAAGGCTATTTGCATTCGTATTCCTAAACTATGAGTTAATGTGTAACAGACTTGTCTGTGTCTGCCTCAGACTCAAGGAAAGGCCTACGTCTTTATGGTATTTGGCATATGCCTTGAAGGGCCTTAATGGCTAGAAACGTCACTGAATAAATATTATTATAAAATAGCATAAAGACGTAGGCCTTTGGGAGCTCTCCGGTGTGCGCATCTTTAATACCCCTTTACGTTGCGAAACCTGGATGCTGCACCCGATTAAAAATAGATGTGCGTGAGAAACTTTTCTTTGTTGAAATTTGGCATAGGCCTACCATTACTCATGGGACAATAAAAAAGTTAGATTAATCGCCGAGATTGGTGTGCAAGAGACCCACCACACAACCCTCTCCAGTAGTAGTAATTCCTCCAGGGCAGTGAGGGCGCTATACTAATTTAGCACCCCGTGGCCATGTTTTTAAACCAAAGAACGCATTGTCTACTTGCTCGAACATTTTCTTTGAGTGTGGTGTGCGTATGTCGAAGGCCTCGTCGTTTTAAGTCTAATTTGGAGTTTGTGTGTTCTGTTTATTAACTTCAAGATACTCCCTACGTCCTTGCGGTTGCGTGTTAATATTAGCAGGCAATACTATGTCGTCCGGCGCCAACCAAGGGCCAGTTGGTGACGTCGAAGAGGATGCTTCCCAGCTCATTTTCCCCAAAGGTAATGTCAGTCATTAGTGGGACAGCTTGAAAACTCTAGCGTTATGAATTTGCTTCTCATTTTCATGAGGGCTAACACTATGTTAACCTATCTGAATTACCTACATACATTTATTATTGGAACGACATGCCCAGATAGTGATCTTGCGTTACCATTCATTCTACCATTTAGCTAATGTTACCAGTGCTAAGCACATTTGTTATCTGGCAGGTTTGCTGGAATGAAACCTCTTAAACCAGTCGAAGAAGTAGAAGTAGAATGTTCATTAAAATGTTCAAATTTCTCCATAGAATTTGAGAATGCCGAGACGCTACTTAATTCAGAAGTCCACATGCTGTTGGAACATCGAAAGCAGCAGAATGAAAGTGCGGAGGATGAGCAAGAACTTTCTGAAGTTTTCATGAAGACTCTCAATTACACGGCACGATTCAGCAGATATAAAAACAGGGAAACCATTGCTAGCGTTCGAAGGTGAGTAATGAAACTAAAACATGTTTTTCTTTCAATAAATGAAACTGTTCACTGCCATTCGTTTCGAAATATTTAAAAAAAATATATGCAGCCAAGCAACAGCTTATTGTCCAAGCTTTACTTTTTGCATTGTTGTTCGGGGTATTGCTGTGAGAAGTCAAATTCAATCAAATGTGTAAAGTATGTGTTTCAAAATAAAATTTTCCTTTAATATTGTCAGAGAATCCTCAGACCATAACTGCCTCCACCATCTTCGAAAGACAAAGCAGTCCTATTGGTTCTGTAGCTCACTAATGAGAAGAACACATACAATTTAGAACTTGGACAGTACAATTGATTCTGTATATAACATTTTATATAGTTTCCATTGACTGTGTAGGTCTCTTAATCGTTTTGTATTGATTTTTAGATTTTTAATTACAGCCTTAAAGCCAGTTGTGTATTTTGCAGGAATTTGTCAGAATCAAAACACTTGTTCTAATACTTATGTCTTTTTTTTTTTTTACACAGCTTGCTATTGCAAAAGAAGCTGCACAAATTTGAGCTTGCCTGCCTCGCTAATTTGTGTCCAGAACCAGCTGAAGAGGCCAAAGCCTTGATTCCCAGGTAGTTTGGTCGTTCTACACTCTTCTGTTGCACTACTTTGTTAACTACACGGTTAATACAAGGATCTCCTTCATAGTGTTCAGGTAAAGGCAACTGGACTTCTTTTTTGACCTTGAAGATGTTTCACTCCCTATTCAGAATTTAATCCATTGAATTTGATCAGTTCTTGACTGGAGATGGGAATAGCAGCAGTTTATCTCCTGGCCTCTAGATCTGGTCCACTGTTCACACCCACAGGACAGGAGATATAAACTCCTGTTATTCCCATCTCCAGTCAAGAACTGATGAAGCTTTCTGGATGAAAAGTGAAACATCTTCAAGTTTAAAAGACGCACAGTTACCTTTAGCTGAACACAATGACATGCATTACCTGGATGAATGAGAATCTTCAGACACACAAGAATCCTTAAACACAGGTAACTCTTGGCAAGTTAAACTTGCCTCTAATTTGGGCTGTTTTATGCCATACTACTTTCTAGAAAAAGATTAATCTACTCATTTGCAGCTTGATTTTAAAAGGGATATGTGCAATTGTTGAAAAACAGTAGAGGCGACGTAGGGGAGATATCTATGTAAAACTACTCTGCACATTGCTTTTATTACTGTAACATCACATTAAGGACGGGGTTAGGAATTCTATAACCTCTTGCTAAATACATAAAACATCATTTTACAATCAGACCTAAGCAAATTAAGGATTTTTGTTGGTGTTGGGTCGTAAAAACACTGCGGCACTATAACACGGGGCATACTGTAAGTGGACATGGACCCTGAATATAAAACTTTAACAAACATTTTTTGTTTTTCACGGTTGTTGTAAGATCAAGACTACACAGGTTAACATAAAAATATGCTGTGGACAGTGCAACAGAAAAAAGAAAAAAGCCTGCATTTACAGCAAAAGTAATTAAAAATATCCTAAGAAAGAAGAAAAATATTGACAGGGTTTCAGTAGAGGAGTATATATTATTTAAGTTACCCGCAGGAACCCTAAAGAAAACAACTGTGATTACTGTACATGAGTATTTTAGAGTAAGTTCTGAATTTTAGTTAAAGCAACATCTACAAAAAGTTTTTTTTTTTCTTTTGGTACTGGTATTTTCCAGCTTTCAAAACTTATCAGGCAATATGTTTAGAAAAAGTATACAAGTTTATTGTTTCTTGTGAAGTGCTGTAAAATCTTTGCTGGCTTGAGGTTTTTGTAGTCGTAATGCTTGAGATCCCCAAGCTGCACAGCTGAAGACCGAGGATAATATTTCTGCACATTGTGATCCATTAACTATCACAAGGCACTATAACAGGGATAAGACACCCTCTTAAGACGGTTTATATCTCCAAACCACCTTCAGTGTTAGCAAATAATCTTTAATTTCTGAATTCATACTGAATTCTGCATTATTCAGATTATGGTGGAAATTGTAATGAGCGGTTTACATGACTCGCAGTCCAAATATGGATAATATATAGATCAGGAATATGCTGTGTTGACATTACATATACAGTAGTCATTGCTCAGTCTCACAAGTGCACAGACAGCAGGTGTTGGTATCAGATTCCAATCTGGTTTGCATTCACACAATTCTCACATCACTTATTTTGCAGCAGGTGTTCAGCTTTAGACCGTTTAGACTGCTCTCTCTCTCTCTCTCTCTCTCTCTCATTTCATTTTCAGTTTGGAAGGCCGCTTTGAAGATGAGGAACTACAGCAGATACTGGACGACATTCATGTGAAGATGAGCTTCCAGTATTGAGACTGGACGTATAGACTGAGGAGATGGACTAGCTTTTCATCTTTTTCTTTCCTGTACTCTGACCTCACAAGGGTTTGTGTTATCTGCCAGGTAGACCAGAGTTTGTGGCTTGTCTTTCTGAGGTATACGACTTTATTTTAGTTTAATGTCTGTGTCTTCTGTTATGTGTAAATAAAGGTTTTGACTGGTTTGGTCTAGTTTAGGCTTATTTATTCAAAAAACATCTTTAGTCCAACTTCAGTCACACATTTAGACAATACTCTGAGCCCTCATTCACATCTATTGCCTCTGGTAATACTCCAAGAGAGGTGGCCACCATCCTGACAGAGTTTTTCCCGTACAGCTTCCGTTCATACTCAAGCAACTGTCGCCAGAACCCGGCATTTGGTCGAATGAACGGCCTGACCTCCATAACCCAGTGATGAGCCTGGAGTAGTGTGGCTCCTTTGTACTTCATCAGGTAAGCCATGACAAGAGAAGCTGACCGACTCCTCCCGGCTGTGCAGTGCACCAGAGTGCTGCCCGACTGATTGTCGTGGATGCAATCTGCCACCGGGTCAAAGTGTTCGGACAGCGAAGCGTGAGGTTGGTCAAGGACTGGCACACGTATGCACTTTACTCCAGTGTAACTGGGGCAAGCATGTTCCACAGTGGCATTCACAATGAGGGTGATCCGCCGGTTGGTAATGGCTGCCTTGTTCAACGCAACATCCACGCCACTGAGATAAAGGGTTTGGGTGACCTGTGAGACTGCCATGAGGTACCTGCAAATATGACAAGGATGAAACATTGTAGACAAAGGAAATACGTAGCATGTCTTAGTACAGTATAGTCCTATTGGTGATAAAAGTGGTATAACATAACTGAAATGTCTCTGGGGCAAAGCACAAGAATACTATTTCACAACATGTATGAGAGAGCAAATCTGCAGAAATACCTTTAATCTCTACCATGCGGGATTTAAAGGTCCAAGTTGCGTGGTGTGTAGTTCATTCATGGCACTGAGGTCGTCGACTGACTTTTTTTTTACTTTTCAAACTGAACGCGAAAATTGGGTCTTAACTCGTCTTGCTGTGTTTCTTAACGCTTTGAAACCACAATGCAAGGACAGTTAGATAATGTAGTGTGACGTCACATACATTATCGCCCCCGCTACCGACACCTCCACCCCAGCCCACCTGGCATGTGGCACGCATGTGCTTTTGGGCTTTTATAAGATTAGAGAATGTTGCGATCATACGGCCATTTAAACGAAGAGTAACGAACCCTTCTGCATTATAATTCCTTTCCTTCCTTGAATACAAATCGAAGGTATTCCACGACGAAGTTGCCCACAGTGCCTTACATGATAAACAGGTCATCCTAGTGATGATATTAAATAAGTGTCAAAGTGTGTGTTACATTGTTTACAGTGTGTTTATTTCTGTTACCATGCGGCGCTGCTGAAATCACTAGGCAGGGCATGTTTGAGACATGTCTATGAGGACAATGCGGTGGGTGAAGTAGGCCTACAGTAGGGAAATGACGTTAAGGTTGTCATGTGCAAATGACTCACTTTAGCTCCACCGAGCTCCACACTAAACTTAAAAGTTTCATTTCTCCTGAACTGTAAACCAGCAGTGTTGACAGCGAGGCATATCCGGTAAGATTTTTTACAAAATATGTTATTGTAGCAGGCTAATCGTTTGTGTTTTGATTGCAAATCAATCTTTGTGATTTATTATAGTGGATTGTATTGTTTTCCATATGTGACATATAGCCTGTATTTAATCGGAGATAGGCTATAGATAAAGTGCTACAGTAACAAAGTAGGGAGAGGTAAAATTGAAAGTCAGATCAATGGCATTCTAACAGTTCGCGTGAAATTACATAATACAATCTAAAATTCTGTTCATTAATATGCTAAATAGGGGGTTTCAAACGATAGTTTATGTTTGAGGTCTCGCACCTGTCAAAAATACAAGCCAAACCGAAAGCAACTTTTGAGACTCTACTTGTGACAGACTGTTTTTACCAGATTTAAACATGGGATGGCGCCAGAAACGCAGTAGCTAACGTGTCAGCCAAACCATTCTTGGTTAATGTTGCCGTTACAGCCTCTGGGTATCCGAATGATATTATTGTTAACTATAGTTCGAAGTTGTTGGCTGCTTTTGTGGACACTAGATAGATTATGAATATACCATTAGTTGCTCGACAGTCTAAAGCCCTGCAATGAATTTGACACAAATATTTAGTTATAGGCTACATACGACAACGTCAATAAGCTGCTGCAACAGAACACTCAAAGACAGAATTACAAGTAGGCTATGTTACACACCTGTGTATATATGCAGAAGGTACGAGGCAATACGGCTAGTAAGAAATGGCCTAAAGATTGTGACGGTTCTCTCCATCTAGCCATAGCGCATTGCCTCAAACGTGCAGCACAGTCCTGGGGTTATTTATAGCGTCATGCACATGGCCGTTCACAAGTCTCCATGGATGGACGCCGTGAGTGTGTGGGTCTTGATCCTAGACAGACATGCTTCCTCCCATCCCAGCAGCTAATCTCCAAAGAAGAGAACACGCATCAGTGAGAGTGTGGAGCAGAGGCGTGGCCAAAGGGGGTCTAGGGGGTAATCCCCCCCAACTAAAGTTCTGAAAAATAAATCTTAAATGACTTAATTTCCTTACTCCTAAATTGCTAATTAATTTAGCATGTTTTTGAAAATGGACTTAGACCGGGTCGCATCTCATTATCCTAAATGACCCATCTATTCATGGGCACATTTGGCGTCTTTTTCTCTATACTCTGCAGTTTTCCATTGCAAAGAAATCTACCCCATATCTGGCAAGGATATAATTTTAAGTGTTGCTGGCAAACCAGTTTAGTAATAGGATTCAGATTCTGCCTGTGACCTAGAAGAATGTGCCACAATGAGCTATATAGGCTACTGACTGAATTGAAAGGAGTACTGAAAATCTGACCACTAACTGAAAATTGAATGCTTAAAGAACTGGAATATCCCTCTTGACATTATCAGTTCCTCTTATCAGTCTCAGCTTGTTTTTCAGAATATATTTTATTATTTTTTTTAACAGTAAAGAACTGATAAAAAATTGGCCCAATAAGCAAAATCAACTGATTCTGATAATGAAAAACCCCTGTAAATTTCTACCCCTATTACGGACCACTGGCTTATTAGTTAGCTAGGTGTTAAGAATGTTTGGACTAAGAAAATAAGTGGAGTCACCTAATCAACAGAAATACAGTAGGCAGCCATTTAGCTTATAGTTAGTCAAAATGTCTGCTAGTCCACAAAAAGAATAAATAACTCTATGCCAATTTTGCAAACTGTGAGTAAGAATGAATTTAAAACGGAGTAGCCACGGCCAAGGGGCATTTGAGCAAAGTAATAGCCTCTTGTGTGCTGCTGTAGCAGGCAGCCCTCCGCCCCGTAGTATACCTCACTGTGTGCTGAGTGTATGCTATATCACTAATTCACAATTGGGTTACATGCAAAAATTACATTTTCTTCACAGTATTAAAACAGTATGTTATATAATCAGTTAAACAGCTCTCCAGAATGCGGAAGGGGTTTCTATTCACTTTGAATGGCTTTTTTTTTTTACATTTGGATGTTGGTTACTTCTGTACTACCACCACTGCAAAAGTATAATGACCACTGTAAAGGGCAGATAAAATCTCATTTTCTCTCTATTTGCTTGTCGTTTAATCAGTGAAACACACAACAATTGCAAAACATGCAGTGAAAAAAAGTGGTAGGAGTGAAAACGATTTGTCAACAGAATAGATCAATCAACTTTGTCATCACTACCTAATCATTCAGGGCAGGGTCCGTCTCTGTAATGAGTGAAACTGAGGTAGGTCTATGTTATCAGCAACCTGATCCACACGTGTCTACATTCAGACTGGCCAGGTCTGCTCTTGTGTCTGAGTCAGCAAAGACAAGGCATGCTTTGGCAAACCCCCCACTCTGACGGCAAGAGGGCTGACTGACTGTCATGTGAGACAAAAACTAGTGGAAACAGCCAGATAGAGTCTTATGTTTACATCCTCCCCCCTCTCCTTCACACACCCATGCACACACACACACACACACACATATTGCAAACCCCCCAAACCTCACCGTCCACCACCTGCTGGGTGCCATTGACTGGGATAGGGGAAACACAGAGGAGACTTTGGGGAGGGGCCTAACTGTAAGGAGCTCACCAGCTCTGGTGCTAAAAGGATTATCCACCCAGGAGCAGAAAGACAGCGAAAGACAGAGGGCGGAGATACAAGGGAGGAAGAGAAAGGGAGCGAGAGACTCCCAGGGTTGTGTGTGGTGACTGGTGAGAGGGGGATTGAATGGGACGTTCATTTAAACTGATCTCTGTTGGATGGCAGACAGTGACTGACATTAAGACCTGATTCACACCTGTTTCTCCTCGTGCAGCTTTGTACTACTAGCCAAACAAATCTATGCATCACAGTCTGTTTATGTCAGCCTCTGCTGACATTTGTCACTGATTTATATCACAAAAGCATGTTGCTTTTAACAGACTCTAAATTTAAATGTCGCTTTTTGGCTGTTTTTTTTACATGTATGTTTTTCTGACTGTATGTCTATTTTGTACATTGTGTATTTTTGTTCCTCTTCCAGACTCTTCACACTTAACTTGAGAGATGTCTACCACTAATACAGAAGACAAAAGTCACGTCATAAGCAATGCACCACCAAAGGTCCTTAAAGGGCAGCAGGTCAACAACAAGACTGTTACAACACGGCCTAAAAGCACTAGTTCAGGGAATTTCTCCCCGAGGTCCAAGTCGGCCCCTGTGAAAACTTACGCACCAGGCGGAGAAAAAACAGCTTCGAAGGACACCAACAGAAGAGTGTTCACCCAGCCTGCACAAAGATATACCCCAAGTGTTCAGTTCTCACAGAAACACAGAGGTTCAGGAACACAGGAAGTAAAGCCCTTAACCAAGAACGTGGGAAACGGTGGTGACGCAGAAGGGCCTCACCCCAGGCCTGAGGCAGTGCCCCTGGGTCTCGGTATCAAAGTGGACAGGGCCACTGTTCAGGCTGTGGAGATCCAGACACGAGGCCAAAGGGTGAACCCAAGCTGGTTCTCCTGGCGTCAAAACCGCATAACCGCCTCCACGGTTCACCGCGTCTCTCACAGCCGATTTGTTAATGGCCAGAGCAGGTCTCCCCCGGAGTCCTACTTGACTGCAATCTTAGGAGAAGGTCAGAATGTCAAGACGCGGGCCATGACCTGGGGCATTGAGCATGAAGCTCAGGCAACGCAGATCTATCAGAGGTTGAAGAGCAAGTCTCTGGGCCGAGCCGTGAATGTTCGGGACTGCGGCCTCTTCATCGATCCACAGCGTGCGTGGTTGGCAGCGAGTCCCGACGGCATTGTGGAGGACAAGCAGACAGGAGAGAGTCTCCTCTGCCTAGAGGTCAAGTGTCCTTACAAACACAGGGAGAACACTGTGAAAGACGCCTGCCTCCAGGATTCAGCCTTCTGTCTGGAGCTGAGTAAGGAAAACGGCCAGGAGTACCGACTCAAAACCAAGCACAGCTACTACACCCAGGTGCAGTGCCAGATGGCGGTGACTGGCATCCACAAGGCTGACCTAGTGGTGTTCACCCTGCGTGAGACCGCAGTTGTCCCCGTGACCTTTGACCCTGAGTTCTGGGACGACACAGTGACAAAGCTGGAGAAGTTCTACAGGGAGGGGGTCCTTCCACGCCTGCGAGAGAAAGGCCAGATCATACCACCAGCATTGCCTGAGGAGTGAAGCCATCTGCTGATTTTTCTCCTTCCATGAAACCTCACAGAGTTGACAGTTCAGTACAGAGTTTCCAGAGGAGTGGATGAATGAGCTGTCAGGAACGACTGTAAAGCATGCTGGGCTTAATCTAGAATGGGTTAATGGTGCCACTGGCTTCTGCACAACTGTAACAATGATAAGCCTCTAACAATAGTGAAGGTATGCATGTGTGACCAATGTGTTATGTTCCAGTGACCTCATGCTGGAAATGTGATGGTCATTTTGATGGTACATTCTGTAATTCCTTTACTACAGTTATAGAATGGTCGTAAACAAACAAAAAAAAAAAGAAACATTTGGCGACATAAATTTTTTTTCTAAGTCTAAAGTCTATGCAACCTGGTTGTATCACTCAAAACAACTCCTGATAACAATGGAAAATATTTAGTAACACCAGTTTTCGCCAACAATGACCAATTGGCTGACTGGTGATATTTCATATATGCCTTTGTAGAGCTTTGGTGATTTGAAAAGACTGGTTATTTGAAAAGACTGTGGTGATTTAAAAAGATGAACTGTTCTCAGTAGTATAATCTGTTTTGAGTAGTCTACTCTGAGCATACTGAATTGAATGTGAAATACATTTAAAGGTGCTCTAAGCGATGTGACACGTTTTTAGGACTAAAACATGTGTTGTTACATACAGCAAACATCTCCTCACAATCTGCTAGCTGCCTGTCCCCTGAATACACTGTAAAAAAACGCGGTCTCTGTAGACAACCTAGGCTCCACAAACGGCAACATAACACAGTGGGCAAACCTAGCATAACAAACGAAAACACAAAACATAACAGTGTTCCAGCCAATAAACGACAAGGTTCATGAGTCTTTCGGGAGGCATGGGAGGGAGGGGGAGGAGTAAGCTAACTTATTACGCTTGAACCGATCTCTGGAGCTATCGTCCCTTTTGTTTGACAATACTTCGAACGTCAACAAGAAGTGACGTGAAACAGCATCGCTTAGAGCGCCTTTAATGTATTGATGATCTGTTTTGTTTGGAAAATTAGTTGTCAAAGCTTGTGAAATGTTTGAAACTTGAGTTTAAAAGTACTTATATCAAGACATGTGTTTTTCTTTGTTTCAGGACAGAATCTAAAAAAACACACACAAATCTGATATCTGCCTTTATTACTGAAATAGCAATATATATATATATATATATATATATATATATATATATATATATATTCATACTCTAGAAAACAGAGCAATATTTACAGTAAAGATTTTTATGTTTTATATTCTTATAGCAAGATTTCCTTTTAATATTAAGTAGACAAGTCAACTGAAAAAAGGCATTTGTGCCATTCTTTACATCTCAACCAAATTGCATTATAAACAAACAAAAAAGTTACAATCTAGGGATATTCAATACAGTTTCTGTCACACATTTTAGAGGTCAGGGTTCATGGTGATGGAAGGGTAGCCCTTGGGAACGTTCTCTGTGTTGGTGATAGTGGTCAGACAGAAGGAGTAGAATCAGGGTCACATGACATGGTTGTGCATGAGTAACAAGTATAAACTCCCTTAAAACTTCCTCGTGGCATCCATCACATGAAACGTTCTTTTCCGTTCCCCATGTGTTTTTTTTTGCCCTGTCCAACAATTGACAGTTCAGTCTGTCTCTCTTTCTCAATCTCATTTGTCCATGTCAATGAGCAAGAAAAAGCGTCCAACGAGCCGAACATTTTAAAAATGTCTGCCCTTCTTAAAGTCTATACGTTAGAAAATGTGATAAAGTGTTTGAGATTGTCGGGTCTTAAGAAACAAAACAGCAACACCCATCACCCATCATTGGTGCGGGTGCTAAGTGAACCGGTTTAGTCGCTGAAGCGCTTTCTGGGTACGGTGCGTGCCCGGTTTGATCTGCGGATGTTCTGCTTGGAGTCGCGGCAGGGCTGGCACACAAAGATGTCGGGAACGTGTGTGCGACGGATCTTGGCGCAGGAGAGATGCACCCAGGTGCCACACTCATTGCACTCGATCATGGGGCGTCCCGCAAACGGCTTCATACAGAAGCACGTGATCAAGTCCCATGAGTCCTCATCTGAAGGAGAGAAAATAAACATAAAGAGAATTTTAATCATATGCTATTACAACCAATCATTAACACTCAAAAATCGCATTATTTAATTAACACATAATTACCTTCTCCTTTGGTGTTGTCATGGGTAACGTCTTCCATGCCAGAAGCTGGAAAAATTGACAAAACAATAGTTAGACGAGTTTTAAACCAATATCCGTAATGATCAACAATGCAACAGCTAATCGAGGTTTAATATCAGTAATAAACATAACCCATAAAATATCAGCTGAATAAACTGACAAAGACAACACACCTGAGCTGATTGTAGTATTTCCTTCTTCAGTTCGTGTGTCTTGTTCATTATCGCTGGCGCTCCTGTCAGGAGTGCTGTCTGTGTGGTAGCCTGTCTCCTGGTCTTCCGGCAGCCGGCTGCCCAGTCGCCTCTCAATGACCAAGCGCAGAATGTCGGTGCCCCCCGATCCGGCCTCGCTGCCTTCCCAGCTGTCGCTCTCCTCCTCCTTGGGTGCTTCAGCTTGGCTCCCCTCGCTTGTCTGCTGCACTTTGGATTTAGCCTTTGTCACTCTGCTAAGGTCCATGGGCTCTTCCTTGACTTCCTCCGCACAACTTCCTCTTCTCACATCAGTGTCAAAGCTGGTCTCCATCTTCGTCTGCTCGTCTCTGTGTAATGGAGTGTGCTGTGGGCTAGGCTCAGGACCTGGATAGAGCGCACCGCTGGGAGCTGGTGAAGAATCTCCACAGGGAGGATGTGGAGGCAAGGCCAGAGGCTTCTCATCTGCACCGCTCACACAGGCTTCAACTG
Source organism: Limnothrissa miodon (assembly GCA_017657215.1). Taxonomy (NCBI): domain Eukaryota; kingdom Metazoa; phylum Chordata; class Actinopteri; order Clupeiformes; family Clupeidae; genus Limnothrissa; species Limnothrissa miodon. The sequence goes on from JAGFZM010001293.1 coordinate 116,136, forward strand.
TGCTAAAGCTGGTGGAGAATAACTCACCACTGGTCCACTGTGGTGGCTGGGTGGGTGAGGAGCTTTTGCTGGGTTTCTTAGACTTGGGTGATTTCTTGATGGTGGCATCTTCACTCCTGCGTTTAACTTTGCCTTCACTCTGTGTGGCACCCTTCTTGTCCTGCTTCCTTTTCTTAGCCTTCTCTTTGCTGGTTGCCTTCTTAGTCTGCGGCAGAGTGCCATCACTGGGAAGAGGGCTACAAGTGGCATTGTCCCTGGGAACGCTGTTGTTACACCACCAGTCCTGTAGGAGGACAGGCATTACAATGACCTATGGTTACTCATTGGAACAATTCCTTGAGGCAACATACTTGACTCAACATATAAACTCAACAAAGTGTGAGCTCTTAATATAAATTGCATTTCAATTAAGGTAGTTTATGTGCCACTTTGTACAGTAATTGACCACTCTATACAGGAATATGCACACGCATGGACTTAATCAAAATAGTGCATGTTTATGCCACGTATCTTTTATCAAACTAATAAAAACGGGTTAGCTCACACATAAACCTTGTGTTTACGTACCTCTGACGGATATGGAATGTATCCGGCATATGCCAACACGAAAGTGCAGAACTGATTGAAATCTTCCACTGTGCGCTTTCTCTTTTTCTGTGGAAACACAAAACACTTCTTAATTGACGCATTTTCCGGAAGGAATCACGACATTTTCTCAAGGAAGGTCACGTAAAAACAACTCGTAAGTGTTCTCGTCTCGGGGCATGTCCCAAATAACCGTTTGGCAACGGCATTTAGCGGGCTGGTGAAGCCATTGTCTACGATCGTCACATAAGCGAAGCGCGGGAGGCGCTGTCAGATCTTGCACTTTACTCGACAACACCGTGGGGAAAGTGAGTCCGTTATATAATAGACAAATCCAGCATGCTAGTACATCGTTAAAAACCACACAACGACGAGTGGTCTGGCCGTCGACATGCTTTTCACAAGGCATACCACACTCAAATGGTCTACATTTTAAATAAAATAATGTTCGAACGATGGGTTAACTGGGTCTCTCGACTTCCCAGAAGACTAGATTTTGCTGGCAATTTCAATTGAAGGCTACAGTCCCACAAGATGAATGAATGGGGGAGTATATTATATTCGTCATTTGTCATTTTTTTTACCACACTGTCTCTTATTCGACACACACTTAAACAGTATGAATAGAATCCTCGAGCAAGGGCACAGACGGATCAACTGCATCCTCGTTCACCAAATCACTAAACGGGGATATTGCGACACAAAAGAGTCGACGTTTTCAAAGTCTCTCCATTAGAACATTTTAGACAGTGGCACGACCGAGTGGCAGACGGTCAAATAAATGTGTCCTCGTGAAGCAGACGTGACTTTTATATCTCATTTAATGACCTGAACTCGATTTCTGAATCTAAAAAGCATTGAGCACAGACGACATATTCGATGCTCTTTAAAGGTAGCCGACCGTAACATGCAAGGTACATGTCTCTGTGTGCACTGTAAGTTAGCGTTGAGGGTTCCGAGAAAGGCTCGTCCAACTCTACCGGTACTTTACATTGTCCTTTGCAACAGTTACAAAAACAGTAACATTGTAGCAGGCGCATCAGACATGAAGTCGACAGAATCCAAAAGTGGAACCGATTTACTGGATTACTAAATCACCAACAGCTAACATTCCAAAGTGAGAGAGCTGTATGTTGGTTTGTCTGACACCCAAAATGGACAAAAACATACGTCGTACAAAACTGATCAAGATAGGCATTTAACAAAGCCTAACTTTTCAACGAACCGACGCTACTTCTTTCTCACAACGCCCACCATTTGTCTCATTGACTCTGCCAATAGTATGCCTGAGCTTTTTCCTGGCTAAACTTCTAAGCACCATAATCATAACAACGCAGGTATTAAAACTCGCTTTTCTGACATCTTAAAACAATTCCGCCTCTTATCTAAAGATGGCGACGGTGGCACTTGGTGGTGGTAACCTGTCGTTACTGGGGCGGTCACCGGAGAATGACAAATAACGTTAGTTAAATAGCTAGTAAATACAGGGTGTACCGCTGTGTTCTCGGTACTGTAATCGTTGACCATTATAAGAGACCGCCCATACAACGTCTTCACAGACTTTTGGGAAAATCACCTAACAATCAAACTCTTCCCATTACATGGCACGAAGAAGAACCAAATTTATGTTAACGTTAGCTAAATTCCTAGTAACACTGACCATCAGGTCCCTCGATGCACCAAGCCTGAAATAAGTTAGCAATGTATGCCATACCGAGGCGAAAGAAGCCCATCAACCCACGAATCACGAAAATCGTATGACAATACCGATAAACTGTCACATTTGGGTAGTCGTCAATGCTTAAGATGCATCATATGGTTTAATTTCGATGTATGAAAAGAACACAGAGTACAAGTCCGAGACCGCGCGAACACACACAGACGCACACACACATACACGTAGCTAGCACATACACAAACAGTTTTGGCTCGATATCATGACATACATTAACCCTATTTGATTAGGGAATGATTGATAAAGTAACTTTACCTGAGTTAACATCCTTGAAGTAGATCAGTCGTGATTAAAACAATGCAAAATATCACTCTTGGTTGTCAGTGACTCTGGGTCGTGGTTATCCTCAATCGACGATTAGGGCAGGTCCTCCCGTTTGACTAGATGTCTGCTGCATGAATGACAAGCCAGAACCAAGATGCTTCGGACACAAACTATCAAAAGGTTTAAGGTTTTGAACATCGGTTTCGAAAAAGTGGATTATGTTCTCATGTCCTTCAAGCAAATAAGTGAAACGCTATCCCCAAAGACTTCGTGCCTCGTCCGACGACAGTCTTCACCATTGTCCAGTCCCGTCCAGTATCTGCCGCGTTTCGCTTGACAACAGATATCATCAAAGGCGATTGAAAACAACCGATGTGATGTCGACAAACTTGTACGACGAACCGTTAGGGTTTTGTATGCTATGCTTTGCACATTTTTCCAATGTCAGCAACTCTTAAAAGCACACTATTAAAACAATGCCGAGTCCTCCTTTCCTGTAATGTTAAAAAGTACACACCTAACGTTAAATCTCTAAGATGGACATAAGTCAGATCAGACTTGACGACAGTTGTTCACAGTATCACCATTGTCACATTAATCCTCCACACACAGCTGCGATGATCCGTCCTCTGAAAACGGGAAAATTAGCGGCAAAAAAGTACACTACGACCTGAGGGACTCACCAAATGATCACATTCTATCACTGACATCACTCCGGCAAGCTTTACGGAACAGTTCATGTTTATGTAGCGGTGTGTTTGAAAGGAACGAGAGTCCACTTAAACTTAAACTGTTGGTAAACGAATATATTTTTGTATAATTAAATATGATTGAATTAAGTTTTTCACTCGTCAGAGTTTAATTAATACAGAAAAATTCAAATCTAAGCAATTACAGGTGCAACTAATTTTACAACACCCCTATACTAAAGTGATGTTAAAGAGTCCATCAGCTGGCGTAATGGCTCAATATTAAAACAGAATAGACAGAAGTAAGGTCGACAGCGCTTGATGTCCATCGACAGTTTATCGTTGAAGTAGACGTCTATCGCAGTGTTTAATGCTATGATTTGTTTAGTTTTGTATTGCATTGATTGCGATGGTCTTGTGTTTTATTCGCACGATTGACTGGCCCCTCTTCCACGAGGTGATGTCTGGTGTTGGGTGCAATTCTGCCTTCTTTTCGTCGTCTGTAAGTTTTCTTGTATTGCGTGATGGCAGTTCCACCCTTTTGTATTTTTTTAATGTACAATGAAAATGTCGCTTTGCCTGATCAGGCGTAAGTAAAGCAAATATTGGGTTTCGATTTCGGTTCAACTGCTACGTCACGTAATGGAGCCGGCCGCTCAGCTGGGTAGAGAATAATGGGGTAGGCCAGCGTTTTAGCGGAAGATGACAAACGACGACAAATAACCAAGCTTCACTGTCATCAATAATACTCTGCATATTTTAGTATCGTCAGATGTTTGTTTTTTTTTGTTATCGCTCGATCATTCGTCATGGCATAACCATACACAGTTTGAACCTTCATTAAAGTGCAGTTAACTAAATTTCAGAAACCATACTTGTTTTTCATACTTAATCATTTATGGTCTTTGTACCGTCAATTAAGTCTCTATAGACATGTGCAAGAAACCATTATAACGATTGTATGCATTATGTAAGGTAATTAAGCCTAATCCTAACTCTTGAAACCACTACGTTAGTCCGTTTAAGAAAATAAATCCGTGCATTTTGTCAGCATAACACGCAGCAAGTTCACTAGCCCCGTGGGATAGTGTTTTCAGGCTTTGCTAGGCTGGGGTGCGTTTCCCAAAAGCATCGTTGATAACCAAGTAAGCAACTTTGTTGGTTGCAATGCAATTGCCCATTGCCAACCAACTTAGCTGCTAACGTTAACTGGTTAGCAACGATGCTTTTGGGAAACGCACCCCAGCTCAAGTTAATATGTGAAATAAAAAAACAAAAGATTGCAAACGATTATGGTTATGGTTTTATTAGCATTGACTCATGAGTATTTTAAAACACCTATTTATAAGTTAAGTACATAATTGAAACATGGGGAACATCTGGATTTATTCAGATAATATTCTTTAACAAGTATGTATAATTATAAGTATAGACTTATATACTTTATATGGTTTACCCCATGGGGTATCAGAAGAAAATGATTGCGATTTAGTTTTGCATTTGAACAGGAAGTTCCCTTACCACACTGGTAATAACAGCACCTACTGCCCTCTTTCCCACATCCAGTTCTCTGGCTCATCATCAAAATATTCTGAACAAGGATTGGGTGTCAAAATAAACTATCTTTAAAAAAAAAAAAGAATTTGACAAGCTGATGTTGTGGTCCCTGTCAGAGAAGCCCACATTAAGCAATACAGTCAGAAACTACACCGACTTAGGGATACGTCACCACTTGAGGAAATACTAATTTTCCACCTCTCAGAGTTAAATAAGTTTTACCAGATTCAAAGGACTCAAGTTTTGCTTTTCTCCAGTTCATTCAGCTGTTCACTGGGTCTCAAGATGAAACTTTCAGCTTCAACCTCACGTAGATAATTGAGTTTGATTAGACCATTGCAACTTCACCAATTAGCATTTTGATTAAAAGCAATTTTTCCAAGAATTAAACTTGACTCTTTTGTAGTTTTGTAGCAAATGCTCCCTTCACGTGTTCTACACTGATCTTATGGTAAATTGAAAAGTTCCTTGATTAGTACACTGGAATAAAAGTATCGTAAGAGCCAATAAAATCAGCACTGTCTAACCTAATGGCCTTTGTAAACTTTGAGTCATGTTTTGATTAGGAAGAATAACATTTTTAATCAAGATGCTACTGGGCAGGTTACTACTAATCTAATCTGATTCAATGATCTATACTAGGATGGAACTGAAAGTTCTATCGTCAGACTACGAGAAAAGCTGAATGAACTGGAGAAAGGTCAAACTCAACAATTTAACTCGGGGGGGGGGGGGTGGTTTCCACAAATGGTGGTGAATCCTTTGACCTCCTCCCTGTGATGTGACCATGGTGGACTAACAAGGATTGCCAAGCGGGGCAGAGTTGTACAAGCTTGATCTTGATCTGAGCCACCAGAAAAGCGAAGCTGGGGCAAAACAAACAGGCAGAAAAAAGGCCTCAGGAACCCCCTTTTAGGATTCCGTGGGGTGCTCCATGGCAGTGGGACGAACATACGTCATGGTGTGGGTCGGTCTGTACTCGATTGGCAGTTTAGCATGTCTGATGTGAGGAGAGTCTTGTTTTGTTTTGTTGGCATGTTGGGTGATTGGTGTTTTCAACGACGGTAGCGGTCGGCAGCTGGCAGGCTGGTGACGGGACGAGGTCTCACAAGTAGCCCTCCTTGCGGAACTGTTCATGCAGGATGTCCCTGTACTCGTCAAAGCCACCATCAATACGCTTCACCTTGCCCCCCTCACACACCCACAGTTCTTTACACACCTCCCGGATCAGGCGCTCGTCGTGGGAGACTAGCACTACGCCACCCTGAGAGAGAGAGACAGAGAGATACGGTAGCCATTTAAAGCAAATTTCAATCATTGGAATCAGTAAAAAGCATTATAAGTTACAAATAAAATATAAATAATAAAAAAAAGTATTTGAACTGACTTTGAATTTGTTGAGTGCTTTTGCCAGAGCCTCTATGGTCTCCATATCCAGATGATTTGTCGGCTCATCAAGTATGTAGAAGTTTGGACTGAGATGAGAAGGCAGGAGACAAAGATGAGATAAAACAAACAAACAAAAAAAATTACCACCACCATTTTGTAGCCCCACACATGCCCTCCCAAGCAGAGCAGAGTCTCACCAAGGCATGGTCATCTGAGCGAAGGCTACTCGACTCTTCTGTCCTCCCGAGAGGCTGGCTACCGGCCGCGTGGCGAGTTCTCCAGTTATCCCATAGCGCCCCAGCTGATGCCGATACTCTTCCTCATTCCGACCTGTAGGGGAAGGAGGAATTAAGTAAATGATGGCCAAAGACAGAACACGAGTGGGAGAAAAAATTATTAAAGACAGCTCAAGGTTAATGTTGTTGGCTAATAAGTGCAGACGTGCCGAATTGAGGATTTAGATTTGGCTAAATAGAAATATATTGTATTACACAGTGTGCACATGAAGTGAAAACAAACCCTTGAGCACAACTGCACAGGCCAGTTCTCATTTCCCCACACAGAAATATTGGAAGGGAATAGTAAGGAAATGTAAATATTTTATACACAAGATAAAACAGTCCATCAAAAAAAAAAAAAAAAATTATTTAATATTGACTGGTGAGACTTAATCGTACAAGAGAGCCATAGGGAGGGGACATAAAATAGCAAATGAGAGGGGGGAAAAAATTGGTGGCTTTGAGCCTGATCACCGATGGATTTTCTAGGATTCGGATTAGATTAATCCAAATCTCAGTAAATATGTTTTTTTGGCCAAACCTAAAAAAAAAAAAAAAAAAAAAAATGGGATTTGATACATCTCTATGAATTCATGATTTATCTGGGGCATGTTTTATAGCAAAACTGACAGTCTGTAGCTGCATCATTTACATCATTCTTTTAAAAGAATCATATGCAAATCAAATGTCTTTATACAAAGCATACTGGAAAGTTGTGATTTTTGTTTTTACCAGGAAATTTGTTGAGGAGTAGTTCCACTGAGCAAACGTTCAGGTCTAACTGGTCCACATGATGCTGACTGAAATAACCAATTTTTAAATTTCTGTAGAATAGAACCCAACACAGAAAAAAATAATTGATTAATTGGCAATAATGCACAAACTTCTGAGAAAACACACTCCCTCACTTCTGCTGTATCTGTGTGGTCAATCACAAGACTTGCATCCAAGTTTATAAAATGGTTTTGTGATAGTGTGCTTTATCATCATCAACAGTTCACATGCAAAGATTTGTGGAAGACACAGAGACGGCAAGTTATTTCTGGGTGGCTGACAGACCCTATCGAGTGCAGCCCACCTGCAGTTTTACAGTAAGTTCAGAAAACCATACATCTCAGTTGTTCAACTTTATGATGGAAAAAACAAAAAAAACATGCTGAAATGTATTTAATATTCTGATTTAAGCACTTGCCACTGTCCTTCGTGTAATACACCTGTGGATGATGATGACGTCTTATTGGTCTTACCGGTGAGCGTGTCGGACACCACTGACTGGCGTTAGTTCACCCATCAGCAACTTCAGCGCTGTAGACTTTCCTGCTCCATTCTCTCCAACCTGTGAACACACACACTTGTTCATTAAACTGTGTGTGTTTGTGCAAGCCTTTATTCTGTTTGGGGGACTCGTGATCTATTCCCAGAATGCAAATGGAGAGACTAACAAGGATGTAATAGTGCTGGAGCCGTAATATACGGAGAAAGTTCTTCAAACAAACTTGTCCCAATTGTTGAATACCACAGTGATTTAATCTGAGGGTGGGTGGCGGTGGTGGTGGGGTTAGCTTCACAGGCAAACAAAATAAAGAGACTCCGTCTCTTTCTGGTCAGGCTCAGAGGAATGACAAAAACAAAAAAAATTGTGTGGACTCTGATCTCCCAACATCAGCCCTTTTCACAATAGATTGCAAGAGTGCCAGCATTCTCACATCAACTCTGAACTTGTCAGCTCTTGTAGAAGGTTAATTTATAAATTAAACCCATCTGAAAAATGTGGTGAAAAATGTGGGGGTGAAAAAAAATGTTTGTTGGTCAAATCATGATATGCTGACAACCAAACAACATGATCTGTAAAACTAGTGACGGACAAATTGAGTTGTACTTCACCTCCAAAAAGCTTTTTATCAATAATTAGTCAAGACGGATTTGTTACGTACAATGCAGATGCGAGACTCCAGGTCTGCAGACACAGAGAGCCCGTTGAAGAGCTTCTGGTCTGACGAGTAGTAGAACTCCACCTCATCCAGCTGCAGAATAGGGGGAGACAGCTTCTCAAAATTATCTGGAAACCTGAAGATAAACACAAAACAAAACCCGCTCAATAAGAAGCCAGATCCAGCCTGTCACTTGATACCCAGAAACAACCAGTGCACCATTCCCACGGAAGTCAAGGGTTCTTACCGTAACGCAACTTCGGATTCTTTTTCTATAGGCTTTAGCTCAGGCCTACGAGTCACAAAACAAGGAGACAAGAGGAATGTCAATTTGCAAAGATAAAAGCAGAACCATTTTCTTCTCTTCTTAAGGACCATTAGAGCAGTGAGGTTTAAATCCTCCTTAGAGTTCCACCTCCAGTCTAATTACCAGTTCAATAAACACCTGCCTCTTTCACAGTTCTGGTAAAAACATTTTCGCACACAAATGAAAAGCATCAAATCATGACCAGGCGTGTCTCAAAGAATGGACTAAAATCAGGCAAATAGTCTGTTAAAACTGGCAGTTAATTGAGTGGCAGAAGACAAAGGCAGAGAGGGGAAGATGGGAACTCACAGTTTCTCAAGCAGCTTCAGTTTGCTCTGCACCTGCGCTGCTCTGTTTGCATTGTAGCGGAATCTGTCGATAAACACCTGTAGAGAGAGAGAGAGTTAGCTGGAGGGTTTGCACTATGTTAAAACCAGTTCAGTATGCGTGTGTGCAAGAATGTCTAAGCACTTTCTCAGAAAAAGTGACATATCTGGGATGTCTGCACCGTCTCATCTCCTTGAACTTTGTCCTAAGCAGTCTGGCCCAAAGCCACACTAGTAACTACTAGAAGTTGGTAAAACACTTGTTTTATTTTGTTTGTTTTTTAATCAGTTCTGTTTGTCATGTCTGTGAGACCGCCGTTTAAGTGTCTTTTAAGAATTATTTTGGGGAAGAGAGTAACAGCACAGTTGAACTCTGTTGAACTCAACCTGAGAGTACTTTAATGTGGGAGTGCCTTACTCGGTAGGTTAATATTTGACCATATCAGAGATGGTTCACCTGTATGTGTTCCCTGTACTGGAGCTGCGCTTCATACTCTCTCTGCTGGTTCTTCAAACGATCCTCCTTAGTTTTGATAAAGTTCTCATAGTCGCCGCGGTAACTGTCCAGCCGCTGTGACTGCAGGTGGATGATGTCCGTGACCACGGCATTAAGGAAGTTCCGGTCGTGAGACACTACAAGAATCGTGGACTGCCACGTCTGCACAGGGAAGGGAATGTAAGAAAAAGCCGTAACCGGACTGTATGCCATTTCAAAAGGGAACTGTAAATTAGATAGAAATCTACAACACCTGCAAGTAGTTCTCCAACCACAGAATGGCTCTGACGTCCAACATGTTAGTGGGCTCTGTGAACAGTACACACAAGGGTGTTATTATCAGTTAGTTGGAATGAGCGGTGAAATGCAAATATTTAACCCACCAAACCACCAGTTATTTCTTTAACTTACCATCAAGTAATAAAAGATCCGGCCTTAAGAGAGGGAGAAAAACACATCATGTTAAAGTGATTCTGCAAAAGGTCTCCTGTATAATAGTATAAGAGTGTATCAGTAAGAGGGTCAGCCAGGTGATACAGTGAATTATGAGGGTTTGGGGGAGCCAAGGGGTGATAAGGAGGATGCTCACCTGGCAAACAGAGCTCTGGCTAAAGCTAACCTCATCCTCCAGCCTCCAGAGAACTCCCTACACACAGAGCATTGCGTTGAATGGCTCACACAAACACTTAATACTTGTGTATATCTGCTCACACACACACACACACACACTCTATTTCTCTCGTACACACATACATACATGCAAGCCAGAAGTATCACTCACTTGGTCGTCTGCTGTTGCATTCTTGGAGAAAATCCTAGACCTGCCAGAATAACAGAGGCTCTGAAAGGGGGAGGAAAAAAATGTTTAAAAATAAATCAGAGAGCACACAGGTTCACCAATCTAACTTTTTTCCAGATTAAAATGTATAAATATTTTACAACCACAGAACTAATGAAAAACTAGAAATTGTTTATTAAGTCTTCCTAGAGTTTTTATTTGGTTGATAACATATCACTTAAATAAGAAAACATGCAACATGTGATAGGTGTAAAATAGTTGCAAATAGTAAACTGTGCAGGTGTGATTTAAGAACAAACTTCTTGGTAAGAACGGTTGGCGATTGAAGTCCATGATTCTTTTCATGAATGACCTGGTTAACCTTATGCCAACATAAATGACTTAATCTGGAACAGAGCTACAGGACTTTTTATCGGTACCATACCATTTCTGACTATTTTTACTATTTTTAAGCCCCTCATCTGAAAACTAGGCCTGTTACTATCTGAGGCCCAAGAGACCACATTAACATCTCTAGTGTTTAAATAAAACATGTTGTTATTTTGGTGCTGCAGTGCGCTTTTAAGAGTGGGTTACCGTGCTGGGGCCTTGTCTGCTTCGATCTCCTCCAGCCGGGCGTAGATTTCGGACAGACGCACACTCTCCATCCCATCTGCCCTGTTTCAAGCAAACAGAAGGCAAGACGATGCTTTGTGAATCTGTTGAATGGCACACTTCAAAATCAAATTCTGATTTTAGCATTTGCTAACAGGGCTGTCCAACCCAATGCGAAGAACACACCACAGTCAGAAATACTTAACAGTGCAATCAATTCTCAAAGACTACCGATGGTATTTATTAAAAGAAAAAAAAGGTTTAAAAAGCTAATGAATGACACAATATGTTCCAATATGTTGGCTGTGATAATGCATCTTACCTGCACCCTGCTGACAGAACACAGTAAATCACCCCTTAGAGTGACCCCATTAAGGAGAAGAGATTTCAAATACACGACTACGTGTGGCCTATGCACACAAGAGAACACTGGAAATGAAGCCAGTATCTACCATGAAATTATATCTGGTCTCATATAAGAGAATGAATGGGATGGGAGTAGCCCACCACTTCATCTAGTATGTACTCTGCTCATTCCTCAACCTAATAGACAAAGCGTTACTGGAAAAATCCCCTACTGGACACCAGGTGGCGCTAACTCAACCAATCTGACAGATGGGTATCTAGCGCCCTCTTGTGTCCAGTGTTTAGATTTTCCTCTCCTCTAACACATTGGGTCATAAAAACAACAAAAAGTGAACTTAAACTATAAAACAAGCCAATATCTGTGCCAGTAAAAACAAAGGGCCACATGTTTATTCCTGCATTGCGATGATAACTTCAGTCACATGGTCAAAGGTCAGGAAGCAAGTAGGCAGAAACAAGTTTTAATCTGACTGAACCAAGAGTCCAGGCTGTGTTTTTACCCAAACTGCACCTTATACATTTAAAAACAAAACATTTGACATGAGAAAATGTCTTTTTACAGTCCACATAGCTCAGACAAAACTCTAACTTCTCTAACGTGAGTACAACACTGTACAAGATAAGTGTAGTTTAGTGCTGCCCAACAGATAGCTTTACGGGCCTGTGCCACTTACGTTCCTTTGGCAATACACGAGACAGCTTTACGGGGCTGAGCAACATATGATCCATCAGCGGTGCGTGGGATAGCTTTATGGACTTGTGGCACTTACGTTCCGTTGGCGATGCGTGCGTTGAGCGTGCGTTCCTCCGTCAGCAGGCCCTCGCGGACCGTGTCGCTCTCCAGGACACTCTGGAGCGCGGGGGTGTCGTCTCCGGCCACTTCCTGCTCCACGTGGAGGATGGTGATGTGCGGCGGCACGCGCAGGTTGCGACTGGCCAACATCTTCAGCAGCGTAGTCTTGCCCAGGCCGTTTCGCCCTACCAGGCCGTAGCGCCGACCGGCGGCCAGAGACAGCTCCGCCCCCTGCAGAAGCGACCTGACACACACAGCCAGCAGAATACTGTTTAGGTCGTCTATACATCCACGTATGACAACAAGCACCAGCAAGCTCAGAGACGATAGCTGAGGATGACTCAAGTGAGGAGTACTAATCCACATTTACATAAACCAATACAATTATACCAATACAATCCGCTCTTACATAAACCAATGGAATGATTCATTTTACACTGTATATTGCTACACCAGACTAGCAATCTTTCATACCCTCATCGGTAGTATATGCACAGAGTAGTTGCTAGGGCTGGGCGATTTGACCTAAAATCAAAATCTAAATTAATTGAACATTTTAACTCAATTACGATTAATGAACGATTCTTTTATTTATTTATTTTGCCTTCATAGTTCACTGACAAGTTATGTACAGTAAATATGCTCACATATTACAAGTGGGATATTTTTGAAGGGTGATTTACTTGATTTTAAAATAATTGACGAACCCACACTATCTATCTACTATCTATGATTATTTATTGAACATCAATGTTTTCTTGGGTACAAGCTGCATGTTGCTCTCAGTGTTTAAGCTCTCCATTCTCGATATGTTGGCGGAATAACGTAATGGAGTAAGGTCTCGTGATTCCACACGCAGTAGTTTTTTTTAAAGGGAAAATAATTGAAATAATTGATCTAGAAGAATTTGATCGATTATAGGTTCTCAATGTCGATTACGATTATTTTTTGATTAAACGCCCAGCCCTAGTAGTTGCAATCATTAATTAGGATTGATGGACACAAAAACCAAACAAACTATGAGTGAACTAAGAACCAGTGAATAAACAACAATGTTAGAAAGATGTTAGCAGAATAAGGATGCAAGCAGAAATTCTGCTGTCAGTACCTTGGACAAATGTTTGCGAATTAAAAGTTAGCTCACCTTTCCCCAAATGACACATCGAAGTTTTCAATACGAATGTCATAGCTGCGATTCTTGCCAGACACGTCCACACGGTTTTCCTTCTTACTGCTTGCTTGGCTAGCAGAGGCTTCTTCCAGTACACTGAAATAAAAAAACCAAAGCTGTCAGGCACACCAGGGCCTTGTACAGTGTTACTTGTAAAACAACTTTCACCTTTTTGCACTGGTTACAAAAAAAGTTCTCAAAATGTCTCCATAGTGACACTAGCAACAAACTTTCCCATTCTTTCACTAGTTCACAAGAAAAAAATCCTCTCAAAATGTCTCTTTGTCTAAAGGGTGTAGCAGAGTTCCAGCCCTGAACACAGTCGAGTGGGTGGAAGGCCTCTGGACAACTCACAGGGGGCTGGAGGTTTTCTGGGAGTCTTTCTCGTTCCTTTTCTCATGTTTGGCCTTCAGCTTGGCCTCAGCCTTCTCCAGCTTTTTTGCATCCACCGTCTGCAGGGACAAAAAGCACAAATGAAAACCCAAAATGAACATCAATCGCAAAAAAATAGAGATTGAGATTGAGATTGAGAACATTGAGATACAAACGTAACAAGTAGTAAAATTGCATAAATAAAAGACTAGTAAAAAAAAAAAGAGAACTCTAATCACTGTAAAATGGCAGTAGTGCATTGTCAACAGCTAACCTTGGGGTGCTGGGAACAAGTGGATTTGGTTTAGGAATAAATGCCCTGCCTGCACACAGACACAGACTTAACCTACCGTGGCCTGACTGCGTTTGGTCATCCAGATGCCTTGGACATCATTGGTAGCAGACACAGCTGTGATACAATGCAAGTGAAAGAAATTGATTAAATGAATGTGGGTTATAAGTGTTATAACCCATACAGATAAACACTATGGCTGACAACTTTAGAATATTATTATAATAGTAACAAAGGGCAAGGTTGACTTCATGTTCTGTTCCAACACAAGGCCACCAACAAGATAATATAATATCAACAATAATAATAGCAATAATGCAGGAACAAGGGTTTGGAATTTATAGGATTTCATCAGTACTAAGGCCAATGTCAATCCTGCTTTCCTGCAATTCTGTGATTTTTTTTGTTCGTCATCAATTATCCTATCAATCCGTCTTACAGTACACAAGCTAGCTACAAAGGTTTCCAATATCAACAAATTAATCTTTAATGTATAAGTACATATACAGTATGTATATGCATATACAGTATATCCCTGCATTTAATTGTGAAATACAATCACAGTAAACACACAGTGTGATGAAGCACCCTGGCACTGTGGTCTGCTGGCTGCCATGGCACCCTGATCTACCATGGCACCCTGATCTACCATGGCACTCAAGGGAGAGCAATGGGTTAGGTTTCTTGTACAAATGTATTTCAGCCATGGTCTACTGGTCAGGGACTGATCCATCAACCCTTTTAATTACAAACCATGTTGTTTAATTCAATTCTACTTTGAAACTGACCAATTGTCTAAGCTCTCAAAGACATGCCAGTCTTGATGGGAGAAATTGTTAGGGTCAAAGGCATACAAGTCAAGTTGATTAGGTATGCAAGACTAGTGCTTACCACTGTCGACACTGATCTGAGACAACTGCACTGGAGCATCCAGAAGCACCTGCTTCTGAACAGGGTGGCAATTATTCCTGTGGAAACACACAGCTCACTATTGGCAAAAGATGACCTCTTGTAATGAGCCCTTAACGGGGAAACAAACCCAAACTAAGATACATCAATGACTACTTCAATTTTGGTTAGTTTAGGTTAGTGTATTTTGCTTTTAATTCTAAGTCCACACAAAAATAATTTCTATAATAAACAAATAATTGTTTACACAAGATCATGTCTCTGCAGATAACCAATAAAGTGTTGCCATGAAGTGATTTGATATGCAGCTGAAACCCAATATTCATAAACTTACAAGTATAACTGTGTACATAACATTGGTACATTTGAGGTGTCTAAGGAACCTCCTCAATTTTCCACACACACACCTAAGCTCATGAAGCTCTAACGTTATTGATACGGGAGTGGTACTATTGGGCAAACGGCATCATCTTGGAGATTGTGATTTACACATACAGCCCCTCTATATGTGTGTGTTAAAGAGGTGCTTGTGTTAGGCTGTTCTGCAGCGGGTACATTTCTTTGTGGGAACATTTTGTGCAGATTTGGCGTCACCTAAGCAAGGAACTTACAGTTTGAGTGTATTGAACATTTGCAGACAGATATCACGAATGTCGTCCTCATTCTTACAGTCCGCTGAAACCTCTTGTAACACTCCACCGATGGCATCAAAAACTTCTTCTCCATCTTCAAAGTCAGCACCTCCACTGTCCAATACACCTGAACCACAAACACACACACACACATGACAATGTCATACATAATATGAGGCCAAGTTAAATGTGAATAAATGCAGATTTAAACAGTGACGTGACAGGACTGACTCTTACATTGGCAGCAGTGACATTACATTAAACTTATCACGTGCTCACCTGGCACTGTTCACTGACACTGGCCAGTGAGTAAAAACCATTTTGGTAAATTTGTTTTTTATTGGTAAAACATTACAAGTTACCTGAGAACGTGTCATATTTTGACAGACACTGATGTTACGTTAGTGTTAAAGGACAGTCAATAAGTATCGTTCCTTATACCATATCCAAACATTATGCAACGTTGCGCAAAAGATGAACTGAAACCAAGATTATACCGCTGCATAACGATAAAGTACATTTTTGGCCGAAGTTATGTGTAAATTCAAGCCTGCCTGCTATGCCTGCCTAACTGAATGATGACTGCTGGCATGCGTTCCCGATTGACTGCCCCACAGCACGTTAGCAGTCCTAGCTAAGTTAACATTGCCTGGTAGGCAGCTAATGATCTCCCAGGCTAAAACAGATCCTTTCCTTTGACTCATCAAAGAAATATATGCCACTGCCCTGGCGTTAAAGCCTTTTAATCCAAAGAATCCCAATCCTCTTCTTCACCAACCTAGAACACTCACCAGTGATATAATCAAAGACTTCAGTGTCGATTTCGGGAAACTCGCTCTTCAGGATATCCACGTATGTCGCCATGATAGACCGGCCCCGTCGACAAGGACCGCGCATGTGCTCACATGCTACAAAGAACAACTGTCCACAAAGCATTATGGGAAATGAAGTCCTATTTAAAGCAATGCATTCTTGTTGAGTTTTCGGTCAGACAGAGAGACAGTTAGACATAGCAATATTATTAATACTCAAAGCATTTGATGTTTTATATCTTCTTATTTCAAATTAAACAAACTTAAAAATGAACAAATTAATTAATTAATAAACAGCCAAGGGCCGCGGTTCTTGTAGTTTTTATTTTTATCTATGACGACAGAAGCTGTTAAACTGGTGGTCACAACTGCTTCCCTAAAAGGGAGGGGATTAGATGTAGGCCATTGAACTGCCAGTGAGGTTGATGAGATGATTTTCCCAGTCATTTTCACAATAGAGAATTGGTTTATAACCTCGTAACTAAGCACGCTGAAAATACGTAGGCTGTGCTAGAAAAAGTTGTTAAGAATTTTTTACTTTTACTTCACTACTTTACCTGAGTTAATTGCATAGCCTACTTATCTACTTTGTGTTCATACAGTCACAAGTGATTGGTTTTATGGTTTGGTCGTCCACTGCAAGCCACCTCTGGACGAGTGCAAACAACAAATTCTTTATTAACCTGTAGACTAGATGTTAGGCACCATTTTTCATTATTGCTGTGATTTTTTTGGACCTAGGTACTTCACACACTATTATTATTGTTGTTGTTGTTGTTGTTGTTGTTGTTGTTGTTGTTGTTGTTGTTATTATTATTATTATCATCATCATCATCATCATCATTATGTCGCTGTTGCTGTTGTTGTTGTAAAATAACAATGTATTTATAATAGACCACTTATTATAAATATAAACAAACATGAACATGGGTTTTAATTGGGAGACACAGACCTATGGCAGTTTTTTTTTCTTTTACATAGGCCTAATAATAACACTTAGGGGTCCAAAGAGTTTGAGTTCTTCTTCCCAGTTTATCATTCCCAGGCTACAAAACATTAATTGTAGAGTAGGCCTGAACTAAAAACAGGGAATCAAAATAGAACACAAAAAGAACAAAAAATGAGGGGCATTGCCAAGACAGCAGTAGGCTACCTGTCATGACATGATTTGTCTATTGTTGTTGTTGCCTATTATCAAACATGCCTATTATCAAACAATATTTAAGTTTGAAATATTATTGTAGGCAAATATGGCAATGCATATTCTATATACATATCCATATAGCCTATAGACTTTTCAAGTTTCAGACAGAGGTGTCAGCATAACACGCTCATTGTTCACTCCAATTTCTCTGCCACTGACCATAACCAGTTTTGCTGTCGCTACCTCTTATTGCGCACGCTCTATGCCCACAGAAGCCTCTCCCATGTCTGTCCCTTCCTGTTGCCCTTAGCTGCTGCGCTTGCGTACAGCCAAACCTAACGCCTGTCGGACAGACAGATTCAGTGGGAGTTAGCTGTGTAATGGCGGCCTCGGTGTTGCTGTCTGCGGAGAACACCGTACCCACTTTTGCGGTCGGCAATCCCGGAGCGGCAGGGGTCTCCGGTAATGGATTAGGGGCAGCTTGCCCCGCATCTTGGAACCGCTCGTTGGACCGGGCGTTAGACGAAGCAGCGGCTACTGGTTGCCTGAATCTCAGTGGCAGGAAACTGAAGGAGTTTCCGAGGAGCGCCGTCAACCACGACCTCACAGACACAACTCGGGCCGGTAGGTGGCTATCCTAGCTTATAGCTAGTTTTTGGGATCTTGAGGGAAGCTGGAAACTACGTTAAACCCTAAGAATGTACGTCGTTCAGTGTTCATATCCCTCTCAGCTCTACTTCACGACTCTCACATAACTTAATGAACAGTAAACTAATGGTTAGTGCTGACCGCCTTTACTAACAGGCGAGGTTAACGTTAGACGGATCGGTGGAGATCTGGCAGAACACTGACCAGCCGTACACTAGCGTGCTAGGGACCACCAGGCTAGTTAGCAGTTGAGCGCTCGAAGTATCGTTAGCTGGTAAACACGGGGGTGTGGAAATGAAGAAGTGGCACATTCTTTAAAGAAATCTGTGGTATTAGCTAGCATTTGAGATATGTGCATTAAATGCAGCGTTATGTTACACTTAGCAATAAAATAATCGTTGCATACTTTAGGCGTTGTATACTTTGTCCAGATGACGTTTATCTATCGCATTTAACATTAGCCTGCTATTAGCAAGCTAGTGAATCCCATGTTTTTATCAGCATAGCCTGTCAAACCGTTTGTTTTGGGAGGGACGAGTTTACCTTCATTGATGTCTTAGAACATCCCGCACGCTTGGAGGATCGTCTTTTCTAGTTGGGACTGGCACCTTCAATGCCATTGAATTTTAAATTGTATTTAAAAGTGACAAATGTCCAACGCCTAGGAATTATAGTGAACATACTAAATAGAACTGTGAAGCACACTTTAATGCAACTAGCAGTAAAAAATCATCCTCATTGGTATACCGATGTGCACATGATTTTGCCAATAACACTTAAAAACAAACTGCGTTGCCATGTATAAGCTTGAAGATTTGTCAATACTAAAACCCATTTTGGCACTTCCATCAAACTAGAGTGTATGGGAAGGCTGTTAAGTACGCAAACCTCTTTTTTACTTGAAGATCTCTACAGCTTGAGATCTTTTATATTACACCGGGGTTGGGTTAGATCGGAGAACATTGTCTTGTTGCTGTATTCGGTATTTCCCTTTGGGGGGGGGGGGCATCATATGTGCCATTGAACACTGAGGAATCGGATAGTGCTCATATTGAGAAAAGGTAGCAAGGCAAATGCTGGCTTCTGACACTCAGCCGCGCATTCCTGTTGTGTGCCTCAGACTGTCATCTTGTGCCACCACACACACACACACACACACACACACACTCACACTCACAAACACACCAGAGTATGTGTTTGCTCTTCCTGTTTGGCTGTCTCATTCCTTTGTAGGATATTTTGGGCACGTCAACTTTTTTCCCCCCTCTCTCTCTCGCTCCGGCTCTATTCTAGTAGCAGTTTTTAGCGAAGGCATTTGGTCTCTCGCCCTCTCGCTGCACATGAGAATTACAGCTCTCAGTTTCAGGGTTCTGGCAAACTGATCCCCAGACTGAGGAGCTGAGCTGCCCTGGTGTCCCCACCACTATCCCTCTGAATGTGGGCCAGCATTGATCGTGTGAGAGCTTTGTTGACCCCTATGGGGTCAGAACCTCTGTCTCACACGCGGGTGACAGACACAGTAGGAGTCTGGGCCCCTATAGTTGGAGAGGAGGAGGAGAAGGAGGAGGGGGACAATTTGTTGATGACTGGTGATGAGAGACTACAATTATGGCATGTCTGTGGATGCTTGGGCATTGCTTAGGCTATATGCTTGGTGATGTTAGGGATGTATTAAAATCGGAACAGTTCATAATAGAATAGGAACTACAGACAAGTAAGAGCGAGAGAGAGGAAGAGGGGGAGGGAAGAAGGGGAAGAGAGGAGAGAGGAACAGTGGTGGAAAAGCAGGCGGGAGAGCAAGCGTGATGTTCCTCCTTCCACACAGGGACACCCTTGTGTTTGATGTCTGCTGTGTGTCACATGAAGCAACTGATTAATCCCATCAATTCTGGGCCAAACAACAGAGATAGAATAGCTGGGCGTGCAGTTGGGCACAGAAGACAGAATAGCATCACGACTGAGCGCACAAAAACACACACACACACACACACACAAAATAGAAATCATATGACCAAAACAAAAATGGACCTAGGTAGCACAAATGCAATATTATGTGCTACCTTGTAAGGAATTATTAAGATTACATTGCAAGCTGCATTTGGATTGCTTTGTCTTTTGTGTTTGTTTTTGTTGTTTTTTTTTTGCCAGGGCTTGCTTGTTTATATTGTGTGTTTATTATGGGGAATGACTCTCTCATCCCCCCTTGGAATCTCTGCCGCAGGGAGCAACAGAAAAGCTCGGTGTGTGTACCCTATTTGTGTTTATGATAAGACAGATATGGGTATCTGAATGTGTGTATCTTTTGGAGAAGCGGGATTGGGTAGTCTAACCCTGTGTGTGTGTGTGTGCGCGTGTGTGTGTGTTGCTCTTGCCTTGGGCGCCACACTGATCACTCTTGTCTGTGTGCACTGAGGAATTGGAGCGCATGCTTATTGGTCTGTGTGTGTGTGTGTGTGTGTGTGTGTGTGTATGTTGAGGCCCGCACTGTGCAGTGTTCTCTCCTCATTGCTCTGGGCCAGTGCTCACTGCCAAAGCTGCTCACAAAAGAAAGCAAGGGACAGGAAGTAGAGAGGGCATCTCCGGTAGAAGAGAGAAGAGGCCTCGATCGCTTTCCCACTCGCTAGCTCCCACTAACTTCACAGCGAGGAGCAGGGAGGCCAACTTTTGTCCCTGGTGGAGCAGTTTTTCCCCTGGGGTTTTTTGATCAGCTGGGCAGAAAGAAACCTGCCAACGGGATCTTTGTTTACCCACCAGCGGCCTGACGGCTGACGCCTGAGGCCTGCCCCGACTGTTTATCACAGGGAGGAACTCGCTAGAGAAATTACACAATTACCCGATTAGGGGGAACGAGTGAAGCGAAGGGATTGCCAGGGAGGGCAGAAAGACTCGGAGAGGGAGAATAAAGAGAAAGGGAGTGAGGGTGAGAAAGAGAGGGAGAGAAAGAAAAAGAGCATGGAGGGAGAGAGAGCTAGACCTGAGAGGGAGTGTGAAAGAGAGGGTGTGGGACATTAACCATGGGTCGGCGGATCTCTCTTGGCCTCCCAATGCTGGAGTAGGGCCACTGAAAACAGCACTGTTGGTCTGACATGGTCACCCAAATTGTTCTCCTGACAGCTCATTCTGGCCAGCTGGAATGATGCACATGATATGAAGGACCAATTAATTAATTGAATTAATTTTATGTGCAAGACCTTTACTTGCATGGGTCACTACTGCCAGGATCACCCGTACTACTGATAATGACCAGTGGCTTTTTGAAAACTTACACTTGTGTTTCTGCACCTGTATCGTGTGTGTCATCAGAATATTTTAGGCAGTAGTAAAAGCTAGGGCACTAAAATCATGATTTTCTAGAGACTTACTGTTTCTTTGGGAATATTGTAATTGAAGTCTTCATTGATCTTTTGGTTGTTTCCTGTCTGTCTATAGTTGTGTTTTGTAACCAGGTTGTGAATTTGTCTTTACTTATTTTTCTCTGAATATCATTTAGATAATAATAAAAATAGTGCCAGTGAGAGAGGCGCTGCTGAGCAGCTGGAGGACAAGTGACAGATGAAAGTTTAAATGAAAGTTTTTTTGTGCTGTAATGATCAGAAAGTTGAACATTATCAAAGCACAGTAATTGTACACAGAATAACTTGTGATAGTTGAAAAGGGATCAAATTAGGACGTTTTTAGGAACTAAAAAAATATATTTCTGTTCTCACCGATCATTTAGGTTAATGACTGATCCAGGCAAGAATGACCAACACCAGCCCTGTATGATCTTTGTGGGTTTTTTTATGTGGAGACTGCTGAAGTTATTGTGTGAGTGCACAGGGTTGGGGGTGTGATATAACGCTTTCATGTCTCATTATGTCTCAACCACCCCGTTGTACTAGGCAGATTATATAAGATCTGATAATGGTGTAACTCAGTGATGATGTGAATGGTGAGACTCAGTGTTTGTGTTTGCATTTGCGTGTGTGTTTGTGTCAGTAGTGGATAATGTTGATAATGTAAGTGTGTGTGTGTGTGTCTGTGACACACACTCAGGGGGGATCCCACAGTAGGAAGCAGACGTTGCAGGACACGGAGCTTCCTGTATCCAAAACCCGGATTCCGGACACAGCTGCACTGATAAATATAGACTGTTGCAATCCGGGAAATGCATTAGTGGGTATACCAACACCTCGTAATCGTACGGTCATACCTCCAACAACAATACACCATCACACTGAGTAAGAGAACATACGGGCATTTGCAGGTGCCTCTAGCTGCCTGTGGTACGGCTAGATCCAAATGATTTAAATGGAGTGGAAAGAAGACCCAAGTGATTGAACCAGAAATATATATATATACAGTATATTTCCCAGGAGGAATGTGGCTCAATAACAACAGTCCTTTCTTAGCTGTGGTAGCTGTGGAGCTATGTGGATCTATGTGGTTCCTGGACAGGAGTGGACACAAACAGACTAACAAGGGCTGGGTCCTTAGCTACATGGATTGTGATGGTAATATAGTCTAATGCCATTTATTGGCTTTTGCCTCTCCTGTGTCTTTCTTTTTCTTACTTCAGTGTATTTCATCTCGCTACATGCAGTATCTTGCGTTAGCATTTCACAGGGTGCTTGCGCAAGTCTTGAAAGTCTTAATATATATGGAATTTTAAAACACTGTTTTCCAGACCTTGAAAAGTCTTGAATTTTGTGTGAAAGTCTTAATAAAGTATGGAAACAAAATGTATGGTAGAATTTTACAGTATGCTCAAAGGCATTGTGAAATGAGAAATAAGAAGGTACACTATAAAACTAATTATTTTACTAACTGGTCACGTACATAGGCTGCATACAAGTGCAGGCTTGCATACAAGTATATAAAATCAAGGTCTTGGGGGGCGGGTTACAATAAGTTGTAAAAAAGTCTGGAAAATGTTTGGAATTTTAATTTGGAAGAAGAGCAAGCACCCTGATTTCAATGTATGTGACTAATAAACTCCTTGTGTCTTGATCTGTGGGCCTTTCACCTCCAGTCTTTTGAGTGAGCCCATTTGTTGGATCTGTTGTGACACACAAAAGGAGCACACATCTTCGATGAAGAGCATGCGGCCAGGCCATCTCCCCAGTAATATCCTCCTTATTTTTGTTTTGACTGTGGAGGCCCCGCTCACCCGGTGTCAGACTCCCACATTCTCCGCAGCGCTAAGCGCCCTTGGAACGGCCGTCTGGAGAATTGCTCCAAAGTGCATATAATTTGACTATTTTGGGAAGCAGAAGGAATCGGGCATTTGAGAGCGGCTCGATTCCCTCGGCAGATAATGGAGAAGGCAGCGCTGCAGCTCGGCCAAGATCAAAGCCCAGAGCTGAGGGTTTGGGAACGTTCCCTTCGGAGAGGAACGTAAATAAAGTCGAGCTCTTGTGTCGGGTCCACCCCCCCTCCTCCCCTCTCACAGCAGCGACACTACAATCGACCCCTTTGAGTGCTTTTGGGGCCCGGGTCGCTCCAAACCCCGTGGAGATGGCCAAACAGAACTGGGGCAGATATTAACAGTTCTGATGGAGCCTACAGGAGCCCAGTGTGGTGGACCTCCTTGTTCTTCGTCTTCGTCTTCGTCTCCTCCTTGTTTCTTTTTCAACAACACGCTCAGCATGTGTCGCAATAAAGAATGACGCCACACTGCATAAACACATGAACTCAGGCACAGACATGCAGCAAGCAAGCACGCTAGGCTGTAGGGTTGTGTAAGCACACACATA
>JAGFZM010001294.1:0-12604 GCA_017657215.1 Limnothrissa miodon
CACACACACACACACACACACACACACACACACACACACACACACACAGGTCAAGTCTAGCTGGCACCCTGGCTGTTGGCACAGAAGGGCTTGTTAATGCGTCTCCATGGCTGGCAGGAGTGGTGCTCTTACCCCATTGGGTGTGACAGCGGTGTTGGCCCGGGCGGGTTAGCCCATAGTCTATGGGTTAGCCCACGGCCAGCTAGACCCAAAAGCCTCAGGGAGGAAGGATTACAAGGAGTCCTCCAATGGTGCAATGTTGTGTTGTGTGAATTTCATAGCCACAAGCAATAAAACCCCACACTGACTAAGAACTATTGCAGTAGCTGATTTAGGTTTGTGCAATGCTTCGTCATGTTTTATGTTTATGATGCATCACCAACATGCTTGGAACATAAAAGATGTGACTAAAATGGTCACAATCTGTGGTTATAGTTTGATGACTTGAGGAATAGAGACACAGAGTTGTTCTTTTTTTCCCCCTCACGTTATCCTCCTTTGACGAGGAACTGATACTAGTCAGCTGTGATGAGTTTCTTAACCTGCGTCTCGTCAAAGCATAACTTCCTCTTTACCAAA
The DNA here is from genome assembly GCA_017657215.1 of Limnothrissa miodon. Lineage (NCBI taxonomy): Eukaryota > Metazoa > Chordata > Actinopteri > Clupeiformes > Clupeidae > Limnothrissa > Limnothrissa miodon. The sequence goes on from JAGFZM010001294.1 coordinate 580, forward strand.
ATAACCAACTCGTCTCCTAGACAGCTCTGTCTGCAAGCCTCTGGCTGTTCACCTATTGTGGTCAACCACAAAAGATTTCCAAATAAAGTCAACTTGACAACTCCCATGTGTCTCTGTCTCCTCTCCTGTGTTCAGCTTCGGCAGCTTCCGACCTCTCCCTGCTCTGAGAAACACACAGGACAGCAGAACGCACAAATCTCTCAGAATTGCCCCCACACCTGTGTCACCTGACCTGCACCAGGACAACGCCTGGCTCTCATTCAAAGGAACAAAAAACTGTAAATTCTATAACAGAATGAATGTCTGTGGAATGTAAACCAGCCACACGCCAAACGAGGAAGGAAAAAAGTAAACAAAAAGGGAGCCCATTAGTAGACATTTCAGGATTAATTATAAGATTATAAGACCATTTTCAGAGAGCTGGCTGTTGTAGCTGCCCCTCCCTCTGGAGTCTAAGCGATGGGCCTTAGCAGGCTTTAAACATCACTCAGCAGATAAACACATTGTTTGGATCATAGGGTCACTTAACAACACCGTGAGGCTGGTGGGGGCCTGAAGCGCGTCGCTAAGCCCCTTCAGACGCGGACTCAAAAGCAGGCTTGGGCCAGATTGGGCCCAGACCATGCAGATCCGGCCCGCTTATGGGCCTAGTTTTGCCTTCAGAATCTGCAAATTCTGGTTGGGCGTTCTCAGCCAAATCCCCAGGATCAGGTAACGGCTTGATGAGATTGCCCAGTCAATAAGCCTCAAGCACACCCTAACCCAATAAGGCGCTAGCACAATGACACGCTTCAGCAGGACCGTGGTCCACAATGCTGCATGCTTACCTTTGAACCGCGGCCGCCTCAGTGCTGTAATCTAATGAGACCCGCCGCAATCTCAGGGCTTTAACAAAGCTACTCACACGCAGCCATCCCAGCACCCAGCTTAGGACGTGCTACTCCGACACAAATGACCTATATGCAGCCAAACAGTGAAAGATCTCAAAGCAGCAAAGCAAAAACATAAACACACCAAAGCGATGCCATTTCATCGAGGGGATTGCCAGAGCACAACGGACAAGTACAAGAAGCAGGTCAGTGTTGCCTTGCACGGTAAATGGGCCAGAGTTGCCCCACAGTTTCAATGCACACTTTGCATTTTAACTGAGGGAGATAGAGGCAATGATAGCGACAGAAAGACAGAATAGGAGCTTTTTTTGAGGCTTATTTATAGTTTTCCATATTCAAGTGGACACCTGAACACTGAGGATACTTTACCTTCTTGCCAATGGATCCAGCTTTGGCCAGACATGAGCGTCCCAGAGACAGATAGCCCCCTATCACTTCTATCTCATCCACTGCTGGGTAGCGTTTCTTCAGCAGGGAGCCCAGCTGGGCGTAGGGGGCCTGGGAGCCTCCCGCTCCTGCCACAGGTGACCCAGCGGCTGAGTCCTGGCCGTCGGGCGACGAGGCTGGCTGAGGCTCCTGCTTGCGCTTAGGCACCACCGTGAAGGTGTTGGAGCCCTTCCGCCGCTGCACCACTGGGCTAGGACTGGGGGCGTCAGCAGGCACGGGTGGAGCGCCCTCTACCTCCACGTCATCAATGTTGGTGATGGGAAGTTTCTCAGCAGGCGGCGCCGGCTCCTCCTGGGGAGAGGTCTGGATGGACGGATGGGGCGCGGACGTGGGTTCAGTCTGGGGCTGTAGGGGGGCAGCAGGCGAGGCGGGGGAGGAGATGGGGGTGGGCTGACTGGATGGCAGCTCCTTTTTGGCTGGTCTGGGGGCCCTCTCAGACTCGGACAGCTTTTTGGAGACGGGCGGCGTGGGCGGTGGCATGACCCGAGCGGTTGGCACTGCAGCAGCCGGAGGCGAGGGTTGTGGGGGGGCGGGGGAGATAGCTGGTTCTAACGGCTGCTTTGACGACGGCGAGGGAGGCAGCACTGGGCTGGAGGGGGTGGGGCTGCCTGGTGAGGGCGTGGAGCCGGAGCCGGCGGCTGAGGAGCCCAGACGGGCCTTGGGAATGACCGTGAAGGAGTTGCGTGACTGCAGGCGCAGGTTGGCAAGAGCGCGGGCCTGCACGTCGTCCGTGGGGACCTTGGACAGGTCCGGTTTGGGAGACGGGCGGATGAGATAGGTGGGTGAGGTGGGCGAGCCCGGTGGCAGAGGGGAGTCGGCACGTGCACGGACTGGAGAGCATGGCAACTTGGCAGGCTTGGAGGAGCCGTCTACGGCATCCCATTCACGCTCACGGATGGGCTTGGAGGAGCCAACCCTCTCAGCCTCATCTTTGGGGTTTATGGTGATTCTGCGGCCACCGCGGCTGCCCTCCAAGTTCCGGAGGAGGGAAGATACGGGTTGCGGGGAGGCAGGGGGGCTCTCCACATCAGCCACAGGAGGATGTGCTTTAGTTATGGAAGACTGAGAAATGTCCAGGCTGGAGGAAACTGGTCTATCCAGAGAACGAATGGGCGAGCCTGGCAGCGGAGAGGACGTTGGCTTTGGCACCAGATCTGGCTTTGGAAAGGGTCGGGATCTTGGCCTCACGGAAGTGGAATCTAAGTCTAGGAGGTTCTCAGTGCTGCGCGACCTCGGTTGCAGTTTACCATAGTTACGGTCGAATTTCTGCAGCATGCGGCTTACCCTGCCCTGACCGCCTGTGAGGTCGTCCAGTGCTGAACCAGCATGGCCCACTGTGCTTAAATTCTCTTCGCTTTTACTGAGTGCAGAATCATAAATTACTACCTCTTTTGCACGTATCTCTGTGACCGGACTACCTCTCCGGTCCAACAGATCGTTAAGAGAGCTATAGCTGCTTACACCGTTCTGTTGCAGTTTAGATGCATGTTTAATGCCGCTTCCCTCCGGAAAGTAATCTGGATCGGATTCGATAATGATGATGTTCTCTGCGCGAATAGTCCGAATCCCCGGGACGCTGCCATACAGCTCCAATATGTGCTGCACGGGACGAGAGTTCTCCCGGTCCAGTCGCCTCTTTCGCTCCTTCTCTAATTTAATAAAAGGGTTCTCTTGTAACGGACCCAAACTCTCTTGTAACACGAGGCTTTCTTCAGTTCCGATGTCGCTTACCTTACTCTCTGTCGATTTCGGGTCGTAGGATTCTATGGCCGTCCACAGATCTTTTGTTTTCACCGGCGAGAGCTCCGGGGATTTGGGGGTGCTGCCACCGCCACGTTTGCTACCGAAAAACTGGCTGGCAGGGGTGATGGTATAGTTGCCATTAGGATTAGCGGCGCTTGTGTCGTCCTTATTTTTAGACCCGCTATTTCCTGTTACTTCACCATTAACACGAGATGTAGCTGCGCTCGAAGAAGACTCGCCACCTGCTCCAGACCCGCTGCCTTTTGCTTTCCTCCGTTCGAGGATCTCTCGTTTCCAGGCCGGCATCCTCGGGCTCTCCTGTCCGGATTCTTGACGGAGCACACGAACATCACCGCCACCCGACATTGCAGGAGAAAATTAGTATCTCCGCGACCAGGGTTCAAATGTTCCAGGGCTGGAACAAATCGCACAGTCCTCTGCCTGTCGCTGTACCTGCAGCTCCGCTATCACACACGCGCACACATCTTTCAGTCGCCTTGTGTTGCCTGCGATGTCGCCCAGTCTACGGACACTACCCCGCCCTCTGCACCTGTAAGCTCTCGACGTCACCCTTGAGTCGGAAGATCTGAGCCCCAAGAAGGAACCTCATTTGGCCATATTGCTCTGAGCTACACCCTCTCTTTACATATCACACCACCCACCCACGGAAGGCACGCCCTTTTCTATTGTGAACAACAGAGAAAGACATGTCAATCTAATGCTCTATGCTCAACCCTCTTTATATCAGTTAACTCTTGCGGTGCTGATTAATTACAGTAGCCTAGCGAGGTTAGGCTCAGTTGCTACGATAGAGAAATAAGATATTAAAATAAGATATTAAAAGATATGTTATCCTGTGATATTAAACAGGTTAACATATAAGCACTTATTAAAATATGTGATTATCAAATTCAACCAATTATCTGTAGTTCAATCACAAATGATTACATTTTAAAAACGACAGAAAAAATATTCTCCAAAAGCTAGACCGTATGTCAGCCTCATGTTCCTCTACAAAGCCCAGTAAAAACAAAATAAAACAACCCTATTTGGTCCTATGTACATACATATCGTAATAAAGGCACAACCTGATGTGCTTAGGCATTATAGCCTACTGCCTAATGCGATTAAGTCTACTCCTGAATAAATACATATTGCATTTGCCTACTGCAGGAGGGGCATGTGCAGATGCGACTTCATTAAAGATGTATGACAACACTGGTTTTACAAGTAGTGAATTCAAATTAAGCACTTCAACACTGTTTGGTGAGGTGGTCGAGGAATCAGGCGCTGTGTTCAATCAACCAATATAGGCTATTTGCTACTTGTTTTACAGATTGTCAGGGGCGACTGTCAGTTTGGCCTAAAGGCTACTTCTTGGTGAATTGGTTTGAAATTTACTTTGCCTGGCCTAGCTACAGCAATTACTTTCTTAAATTGTTTACATGACTTTAACTGTGATATAAAGTCAAAATCCCCCGAATTTTTCACGACTGAATGTCCGATCTGAATGTCCATGACCTTGTCTATAGGTACCACCTCAATTCAACAATCTCGATTTTCTGACTTATATGTTTTCAGTGATACAACATTCGTATTACAACTCCTTAAGCATGACAATAGAGATTAATTATGACCAGGAAGGAAACAGAAAAAAAAATCAAATTTTGGGAATCAAGCCATCACATGACATTTCTCTGATATACCCTTACTTTGTCTTTCCATGTCTGGAACAGCATGTAGGCCTACTGAAATTTCTTGATTTTCCAGAAATTCTATGACCGGTGGGAACTTTTTTTTTTTTTTTGTATCTCTGCCAAACACAGCAGAACATCATCACAGGTTCATCACAGGACAGGGAACGTGACTATAAGGAAGACTAGGGCTGGGTTGCCGAAATAGTCTGCTGAGAGGTGCTTTCTGTTCAAAGTTCAAAACCTATAAACGCTTTAGCCTGACAGTTCAACAGCTTTCCACTGTCATGTTTACCTAACTCAGTTGCTTATAGACATAGTAAACAAAATGGGTGTAATTTTCTTGTTTCAAGTATTTCTGCTCTCTTTTTTTCCAGTTTATTTGATATTCAAATTCCATATTTTAAAGTTTAGTTTTAAACTCATTGCATGAGATACTTTTAATCTGATGAAAAAACTCCTCCGTTTTTTTTACCGACCCCCAGCGCCATCATGTGGACTAATGGAAATCATCAACCACACGCAATGGGATTAACAGGACAGTTCATTTAATGCTTAAATTATTGGTCAGGTCATCAATACTCTGTGATGTGGGTACAATCCAAGTGAACAGTAAAGCAAATGAAAAAGTTATACAAATGGCACAAGCACTAAATAACCAAGGGCGTAAATGTCAGTTTATTTACAGTTTATACAAACATTTATGAAAACACCTCATGAGACACACACAATTAAATAACAGACCGAAAAGAACAATGTAAAGAAAAAACTTCAGAATCTCTCTTGGATTTAACAACCGAATTGCACATTAAAAATACATTATCCAGCTCATATGAGTGACAAAACAAACAAGAATGCATGCATGCATCCACCCATCCTATTCCTGTCACCCATCATGTCATTCACACATATGGGCCCTCTGAACCACAAACAGTCACTTACGCTCTTTGACCATGAACACCTGTGTGGCTGAATGGACTGTGTGTGTTCAGCATGAGGACATGATCCACTGCTGGCCGGTTCATCCCATATGCTCAAGGCTAAGTAGTGCAGACAGAATGGGTGCAAGAAGGAAGAGCCTTTACTGCCCTGACCCTGAGGTCCATCCCATCTGGTTCATTCCTTTCTCAGTACCTCATCATGTAGTGTGAGTGGAGGGGTGGATAGCAAAGGGGAGTCCTTATTGGGGTGTGGAGGGGTGGATAGCCGAGGGGAGTCCTTATTGGGGTGTGGACAGCCGAGGGGAGTCCTTATTGGAGGATCACTGGCAGGCCCCAGTACAGCCGGAGGGTCCAGGCAGGTCAATTGACGCGGCAGGCGCGAATCATAAGCAGCTGCAGCAGGATGAAGATGGGCGAGACGATGAGGCCGAACCACAGCTCCCGTGCCTGGGCCTGCTCAGCCAGCTTCTGACACAGGAGCACCTCGCAGACCAGCTTGAGACTGAGCACAGTGAGGACCCAGAGGAGCCGGAGCACAGCCAGCCGCCGGTCGCCCTCCTGGTACAGACGGATGAACACGATGGTGGTGAAGTAGGTGCTGAGACCGTCGGCGGCAAACAGGGGCACGAACACCAGCCACCAGCTCACTGCTTCAGGAATGAACAAGTCAACACGCAAAGCCACCAGCACACTGAAGACCAAAAAGGCCCCCAGGTGCATGAACAGCTCAAAGGTGGCAAAGCCTAGCCACTGGACCAGCTCACGCAGTGAGAACAGCATGGTAACTGTAACTCCGCAACCGTGGAATATTAAATCTCTGCCAGCGTTGCCACTGGCCTTCCGTGATAAGTGAACTCAATTTGCAGACTGGACTGGCTGTCAAGGAGCAGGCATTGGAAGCTTGATGTTTTTAACCATTAGTCAATAGTGCTGGGAACTCCCACAAATCACATCATGAATGAAGAGGATCATATTTCCTCCATGCGTTGACATATTAAGCACCTTTATGAAACAGGTCACCGACTTTGTCCTGCACACCTAAATGAAAAGAAAGCATGAAATGAAGAAAACATGTTGTTTATTTATTTATTGGATAAAGTGTTTAACGTTACTGTCACTTCCAGCTATTTACTGCGTCTCGGAGGCTATGATAAGTGTTACGGTCTTGGATGGTTTACAGCTTCAAACTGTTTCCCCTATTTCGTGGGGATAAAAATAATAGTCATGACCTTTTTTCATTATGATTCAGCGAGCAATTTCACCAACCCATTGAGAAGGTTATTCAGAGGAGTAACTTATGTTAGCGCCCGTTCTTCATCAAGATCACTTCAATAAGGGCATTCACTAACCAAACAAATACGCATTCTACGCAAATGTCATTCCAGATTTCTGTTATGTAAACCCCCACATACAAACTGAGTGTATCGGTAGATACCACTGCGCTTAAGTGATGCAGTATCGATGATGGCTAACGTCAAAGAGCTAAACAATTAGCTTCTCATCCTCACAAGCTAACTTGCCCCTTTCAAAATGTGAGGAAATCTTATCTCCGTAATGTGTCATTTAAACTAGAATTACCAAAGGAAAAAGAATACAATATGATACTCTGTAACTTATCAAACTACGATAAATACACCGTGATAAACAGATAATCAAAACATCATATTTCAGTCAGTAGCTAACAATTACTCATATTTACCTTCCTTCTGTCGCCCTCACATGAGACTACCGCGAGACTGTCTGTAACCGAGAATTGTGTTCTACGGTGGCCGTAAGGAAGAAGCATGCTCTTCACATACGAAACACTTGAAGCCAAGGGTAACTTAGAAGTGACTGGACCATTTGTGCCGTGGTAAGATGTTTCTTGCATATTTATGATCCACGCATGTTTGGTAAGATCTGACACGTTTTAGCTTACCTCGCTTACTTTAAAATAGCTTAATGTCTGTCATGATTTTGAAAGCAAGGTATCGTAACAATCTGGAAGTTACCTGTGATTAGCCAACACTGTTAGCCAATATCAAATTCTGCGTAAATCTGATCTCCACAGACTAAATTGTACGTTAACTTGTAACGTTGTCTTGTAACGTGTAACGTTAATTGATGTAGGCTAATAGGCCTAAAATACATTACACCATGAATAACCTGCGATTGTATGAAGAATGAATGAATCGCGTAATGTAACGATACTTTTTTCATGATTTGACAACTGTAATTTGTGGATGAGCAGTAAAGTTACCCGCATTTTGCATTTCAGCATCGACGCCAATATTTCGGTTCTTGTATTTGTCGTCATATAATTTACCTGTAAACGGATGTCGTTTCGTCTGTTTATGATATTTGCAATTAACATTAGGCTTCAAGGAATTCTTATTTTCATGCTTGGTTGTCTCATTCATCAGAATACGGATGCGCAAGATGAAGCGACAGCTGGAAGCTCCCATTGTGATTGTTACGCATGCTTGCTTTCATTTGGATGTAGGAAAAATGCATAGTGTTCAATCTTCTTAGAGCAACTTTCCTATTTTGACTGAAACGCATTGATCATGTCAAGGCCCATGCTTTCATCTGAACATAGAAGGATCTCAAAATCCTGCTGCTTATATGTTACCAAACATCTAGACTTAAGGAATGTGGTCTTCACTTTTAAACTTTCCTCTGAAAGTCTTGTTATTTAACATGTATGAGGAAGTTAACAGTAAAAACCTGCTCTGTAAAGAAGATGAGTTTTCTGAGAGCCCACTTCCTGTTCGCAGAACAATGATGCAGCCAGCTGAATCACTTCTCCACAGTGGATACTTCCACCCCACCCTCAGATACTGGCAGACCTGTGCCTCTGACCTAAAGCCTGACAACCTTATCTATCCCATCTTCATCACGTAATGTACCTTCAAGGATCAATGTCTGCAGAAAACCTGATAATCAAGGGTACAGTTGTGATTGTGTGTGTTCTCTTTAACGATTGTTATTTCAGTAAAGTTCATTCTTTCCTTCACAGTGACAGTCCTGACGCAGTGGAGCCCATCGGCAGCCTACCTGGTCAGGCCAGGTGAGTGTTTATCCCAAAAGCCTTTGGATTTGTGTAGTCTTCATGCAAGGTGCACAAACTGTTTATTTCACAATAAAGTCTATAGGGGAACAAGAGCATTATTAAACTATCAATGGAATACTAGTCAGGAAGAAGTTCATTAGTACTTTGCAGACACTTTCATCCAAAATAAAGGCATGAATGAAAGCCCAGTGTGGGGCCAGGGATACAGTCACTGGCTGGAGCTGATTGATAAATAGTGGGAGGCAGGGTGGACCCAATGTGAGCCTCCTAACGCTGATAAGAAGAAAAGCCGTTAACTCTTTGTCTTTTCTGCCAGCCCACAATATTGAGCTATTGAAGGAAATGCATATTGACATGGTCATGATGAATGCATCATTTCATATTAAACAATAATAATACATAGTGCTGTTTTATTTACATTTACATTTATGCATTTAGCAGATGCTTTTATCCAAAGCCACTTACAAAAAGAGGATAACAAACAAGCTACATAGAAGAAACCTTAAAGAGCATAGTGCTAGGGGATAGTGCATCAGTTCAATTAAGTGTTAGGACAGGAGTAGTGCATCAGTGCGGTTAAGTGCTAGGATAGAAGATGTTCTCTGAATAGCTGGGTCTTTAAGAGCTTTTTTTTATGGTGAGGCAAAAAAAAGATTAAAGCGCTCATAGAACACATTTTTTGACCATCATAAATTGTTCTTTGAGCCTCAATAATAGCGTATGCAAATTTGTGCGGCTGAAAGTGACCCGGGAGCACTGCTATTGCGTTGTTTACAGGCTCATTTAAAAGGTTTTGAACTGAAATATACGTAATTCCCACCTCCCCTGGCAAATTCATGAAGCAACAGGGGATTGGACCTGAAACGTTTCCAAACGACCATGCAAATATAGGAGGTGTATCTTAGTGTTGCCGACGTCAAGAGCCACCTCGTTTCAGATTGGACTTTTTCAGCCTGGCCATTTCTAGCTTGAAATTTACATGTAGAATGAGACAGAAGACGGCGGTTGCTTTGCTATGGTCCATTGGATACCGTAAGATACCTAAATTCAACAATAACAAGGTAAATGTGGTTTGACATTCTATGGGCTCTTGAAAAACATCTGAATAAATTTTCTCCTTATCTCATCTGTGCAGATATGGTGTGAACAAACTAGAGGAAATGCTTCGCCCCCTTGTGGAGAAAGGCTTGAAGTGCGTGCTCATCTTCGGTGTGCCTGCGAAAGTGGCCAAGGTGTTGTGCTTCTTGTATTCATGCAGATTGCATCAATTACCTGCAAAACACATCATTGCAGAGAAATTTGCTCTTTAGTAATTGAACTGTGTACCTCAGGACGACAGAGGCTCGGGTGCTGACACAGACGACACTCCGGCAGTTTTGGCTGTGAAGAAGCTGAGGGCTACATTCCCACACCTTGTGTTGGCCTGCGATGTCTGCCTCTGCCCTTACACGTCACACGGTCATTGTGGTGAGTAGCTCCATACTGCACTCCAGGCCTTTTAATGAACAGGTTTGTCTCTGTTTCTGTCCGTACAGTGTTAAAAGGAAGTGTGTAATCCTATATGAGTTGGGTCGCTAATCCTAGCGATGTGGGATACAGGATGAATAGTTCCATTCACCAGTAGCTACTTATTGTTGACCCTCTTTGGTGTTGCTTTTGCGTCTTGTTTTGTCGTAACGAGCCTTTGAGACTCTCACGTTCCCCCCCACAGGAATTCTCCGTGAAGATGGTACTTTAGACAATGCTGCTAGCTGTAATCGCTTGGCTGAGGTGGCGCTGGCCTACGCCAGAGCCGGTGAGTCTCTCTGTCACTCCTGCTCTCTCTTTCTCAAGCTTGTGGTTCATCAACAACTTCCCTTCTTTTGCCCTCAGTGTTTTGCAACCACACTCTGTCTGCCTCATTTTACTCTCTCTTCCTCACACAGGCTGCCACATTATTGCCCCTTCTGACATGATGGACGGGAGAATTGCAGCCATCAAACAAGCACTAATATCCAATGACCTCAGCAACAAGGTAGTGTCCAAACTAGAACAGTCATTCTTGAATTGTCATTTTGTTACCCTGTATGTATACCTGTGTAAGGACAATAAAGTTGAATCTAATCTAATCTAATCTAATCCAGTCTTGGTGTTGCATGCCTGTGATTGTATTTGAGGGCATCAGGCAGTTCCCAGTTACCTGTATAATTTCTCTCCAGTCCTGACTCTGATGAATGTTTACTTTTTCAAAGGTTTCAGTATTGAGCTACAGTGCCAAGTTTGCCTCCTGCTACTATGGTCCCTTCAGGTAATGGATGTTGCACACAGCAAGCAAACGTGTCTCTGATGTTATCAGGGATCAAAGCATTAGCCCCCTGCAATAGGGTGGTTGTTGAACTCTAAGGTCTGTGATTTGCCATTTATGTTTATGTTCTCAGAGATGCAGCCCAGTCAAAGCCAGCGTTTGGTGATCGGCGCTGCTATCAACTGCCCCCTGGTGCTCGGGGCCTGGCACTGCGAGCTTGTGTGAGCAACAATAGTCTTTTTCTGCTATCCTGACTGGGGAATTCTGAATGTATTACCAGTTTATAGTTATACTGTGAGTTATGTTGTGTATGAATGTTATTGTGAGAATTGTGATATATCATAACATAAAACTCAAAGCATAACAATAACAACTCAACATAAAAATGAAAATACGAAAGGTTTTTGCAAAAAATAAAACGGTATATTTTACAAAAAAATGCAATTGACAGTAGTCTGAGCTGTTGCTTGCATTCTTTATTTTTTTTTTTTTTGTTTTTAAAAGTGTTTTATTGTGTTTGAACACTTTTCACCACGACTGCATAAACCTTCTTGAAATGAGGAGGTGGATTTAAGATAGTTCTGTTCTCAGGAGCGTGACGTGAGAGAGGGAGCAGATATGCTGATGGTGAAGCCTGGCATGCCTTACCTGGACATGGTGAGGGAGGTGAAAAACAAGGTCAGTGTCCGTTTGTTCTCTTCATCCAGAGTCCCTTTGTCAAAATTCAGCTTTCAGTGATGCCTGAAGCCACCTGGTTCATTAATGCCACTCATGTTGGCTTCCTCTGTGTTTCAATGCTGCAGCATCCCAATCATCCTCTCGCTGTGTATAACGTGTCAGGGGAGTTTGCCATGCTGTGGCATGGAGCCCAGGCCGGCGCCTTTGACCTTAAAGCAGCAGTGATGGAGGCCATGACTGCATTCCGACGCGCAGGTGAGACCAGGCTATCATGGATGTCTGAGGTAAAGAGGCAG
>JAGFZM010001294.1:57465-82914 GCA_017657215.1 Limnothrissa miodon
TCTCCATCGTCCACTCCTCCAATGGCTCCGCCCTCATCTCCATCGTCAGCTCCTCCAATGGCTCCGCCCTCGTCTCCATCGTCAGCTCCGCCCTCAGCTCTCTCCTCACCACAGTCCTCCTCCTCATCACCAGGGGGCTCCAGCATATCTGCTCTGGCCAGCCGTCGATATGCCTTGGGCTGCACCCGTCCTTCTCTCCTCTTCCTCAAAGACTTCTTGGGCGCCACGATCCAGCTTCTGACACCAAATGTGAGTATGAGGCTTTTCAGCCCCCCAACTCACGTTAGGAAGGGGAGTGCCAAGAGGATGTGTAGTATAATAATAATAATAATAATAACCGAGGATAACCGAACTTAAGTGAAATAGCAGGTGAAGATTTATTTACAGGTGCCTTGGTGCAGAGAAGAGCAAACAAACAAACAAAGACTGACTAAAGAAAACAAAACCGGCCTTTGAAGGCAATACAAACTCACGAGCTTTCCAACTCACAGCAAGCTGACGCAGCCACACTGCCACTCCATACAACCTCCTCCTCCATACTGACCCCTTAAATAGGCCTACCAATAATTCAATAATTGGGCAAGCCCAACTAAACAGGGAGGCATAGCTTACTCACTCATGCTAATATATACAAACATAAACACAGCACATAACATTAATTAACAATATACATCCATCATACATAACAAATTAATGGCCATAGTGCAATTGCATTATAGAATATCAGTACAAAATGACAATTCACGTTCACTATGTCACATCGCCACCCCCTGTCCCAACAAACGCTTTTCACTGGCAAATCTACAGAAATTAGGCTAATTCATTTCCCGCTCCTTCTACCAAATTCACTTCCTGCTCATTTTTTAACCGGTCGAACCTGTCAAAATGAAAATGATCAAAGACATGGTAACGGTGATGAGTCACACAGACTAGCCTGAGGCCTTAGCCACTAGGTGTTAAGCATATGACGACGTGTTAAACTAAAAGGTTCAGGCTTTATGACTTGTAAAATGAGATGGGAAATGATGACTTAAATCTGAAAACATAGATTTTGTGGCATACAATGTGTCTACCAGCCAGCCACCTAGTCATTAGCAATTTGTGCCTGAGCCTGTTTGAGCCTGTTGTGGAATTCTTCTGTCTGTTGAGGTCAGCTGGCTGTTGTAAAACAATTTGGGTGCAATCAAAATATCTCCAGTTGCCTTGGGGCCTTTCTAGGCCAGGAAGTGCCCTTCGGATGACAGGGGGAGAAATGGTGCCGTTTGGGCATATTTGGTCTGACCGATAAGCGAGGCGACAGCTGCTGGTATCGACAGGCAAAGGAATGTATTGTTTTATGATTTGCCAGAGCATCACCAGACCTTTTGCGGGGTGGTTATTTACGCCAACCTTATCCATGTATAAAAAGCTTGTGTTATGTTTGTCCGGCAGACTTTGTCTCCGGGATCTCGTCAAGTTTGGTTCCTCGACTAAAAAGCCTTTCATCCACTGAATCTCTCCGGACTCTTCATTTCTTAAACACTTAGTAAATTTCTCTTACGACAAGTATTACCAGTTGTATTTATAGACCATCATTTTTGCAACATTTTCCAGCAGTTGCTGGATCATTGCATTTCCTTCAATGGCTATATAAGTTATATGTTTAAGTATTATACATGTTTAAGTTATGTTCCTAAGCTGTGTGCTTAAGAACATTTGCAGAAATCACCAGTAGACCAGTAGACACAAGTGTCATCACTAGATGTGCCCATAATCAAGAGGAACTTTTGGGCATCAGTGATCCTCACCTCAAACTCTTTCATTGTCCCAGTCCAAGGGCAGTCGTCATTCGGGCACTTAGCTGGAAGACCATCAATCTCTCGGCGGGCTGCATTGTCTGCAAACGCCTGTAAAAAAAAGAAAATGGTGATATTAAATACAGCAAAAGGCATATTGTGTGAGATAATACTCCACACGATCAAAAATATGAGTGTAGAAAAACAGATCTCTCATTATCAGAGACATCTGCCATCAACCATATCCTTCCATGAGCATGTTACAAAAAAAACTTACTTCTTTCAGCACGGACTGAGACTCTTCAAAGATACCCTCCACACGGCAGGCTTCACAGGGCTTGGGGCCCAAACTGAATAAAACCATATAGTTATTAATGAATTCCGAATAAAATCATTTAGTTATTAATGAATTCTGCTAAAAATATGACCCATTTATCTGAAGAAATCAGTTTGCTGAATTGGTTTGAAAAAAAATAATTCACACCCAAAAAGAATTTCACAGCTTTTGCAACATAGAGGGAAAAAACTAGAGTTTGCAATACTGGAGTTACAAGAGATGAAATGGAGTCATAAGAGCTTGGTTAAGTTTGCACAGGTATGCCAATGAGCACAAGATTAACTCAAATTAGGGTTTTAAATGCAGCATTTGTTCTTTGCTAGCACATTTCAAATTTCATCACTTGAACTTTTAAAGGCCCACTATGCAACATTTTTCATTTCATTAATCCGTTTCATACTGTTTAGATGCTAAAATTAGTCATTACACGGCGAACAAACGGTGTAGAATGCGCCACCGTGGCCAATAGCGGTAGATGCAGCACTTGCAATGTTCAGCAGCGCGGACCACCTCCAATAGAATGCAGTGCAATACAATGCAATACAGGGGGCTTTAGAGGGAGCTTGTGAGAGAGAAAAACAGAATGTTGCTTAGTGCCGGTTTAATAGTTTAGAAACAGCTTGATTACTTTTATCTTAAAGGAATTATTCGGAGTAAAATACACTTTAAATCAATTTACGGATGATCGGGAGTACATACGCTGAGTTGACATCAACATCATGTCATTCGGATGTGTTTTGAGAAAGTTTTTATTTTACCGTTTTGAGCCAAAACTCGTTAGCCTGGAAGTGACCAGGGCATATAATTTCCGCAACTACAAAACGCTATTTTTATACCTCTTCTAGAGTTCCAAACAACATTAAACTTACGTGGTAGTTTCCGAAAATGTCGCTGCTTCAGCTGCCATCTTTAGGGGAAAGTCCGTAGGAGTCGAGCAAAGCCTAGCTTACTAACAGGTTGAAATTTTGAAATGTCACGTGATGTGATGTCTCGTGTGAGGTAGCCTCCTGTTGACAGAAGACGGCTTTTTCTGTTGCATACAACTTTATTTCAATTTCAAAAGAAGGACTATGTTTTAAAAAAAAAAACTGTTAAAATTGTGAATTTCCAAAGCGTGTTACTCCACACTCGGAAATCGACTTACTTTCATACTTAAATAAAGTTAACTTTTTACTCTATACTACATCATTTTGTTACCAAATTTCTTTATAAGGACGTCAGGCCAGGATTTATACCTTTACCAGCATTTCATTTTGAAAGTGTCTATAGTTTTACTTGAATATGGAAAGTCTCTACTTTTGTCATCTCTGGGCAAAATTTTAAATCAAGCAGCTTGGAAGTACCAAATTGCCTTTTCATAAGGCTTTTGTGTGACCTCAGTTTGGGTAAGGCACCTGTAACCAAGTTGCAAGAGTGGATTCTCATTCTGAGATGGCTACCTAAAGCTGACACTCCACTATCTGTTGGTATTGTTTTAATTTTTTCTGAGGTCTCACACATTACAAATGATTTGACATTGATTTAATAGACCAAGGTTTATCAAGGTTTAGTAGAAGTTGTTCCAAGAAGACAGGTTCTTAAGCAAGCTGTGCAAATAGTCTTACAGTAAAATCCCAATTTATTCTTTATTTTGGCTGTTGCAGACAGTGGAGATAATATGACATTTTCAGCAGCACAATATCAAATAAACTCATATAGAACCACATTTCAAAATCAACAAAAACGGTAAATATGTACCTCATATTATTAAGGATAACTACATCAAGATGGTTCTCATTGGCAGAATAAACACGCCTTGGTACTGCATATCATAAACAACTAGAAATACATTTCCTAAAGGAACCAGTGTATTACTTTTGGCTGCTAGCTTGTAATATGGAAATGGTTGCTAAGTTGTTGCTAGAGTTGTTATGGTGGTTACTATACCCATTGCTTGGTTAAACATGTTGGTTGCTATGTCTATGTTATGTATAACTGTGACACTGTGGAACTGTGGCAATGTTTAACTTCACATACAGACAAGCAAGCAGGCTCATCATTGTGTGCACTAAAACCACAGATGCAAATGAAAGCGGAAGTAGAAGTGGAAAGCGGAAGTGAAAGTCTATTCTTACACAGAGACTTACAAGTCTAGCCAAGTCAAATGTTTCAAAGGGGAAATGGCCCATCCAAGCCATCCAATGCAGGAGTGCTGAGGCATGAGTCACTCTGCCCAGTAGCAGTCAAACTCAGTTCTACAATGGGCTGAAGACAGTAAACAAAAATTCTGTCACAAATGGGCACTACCACCACAAGGTGGCGCTAATAAAAAAAACAAATAATCAGAGAGCCAGAGAAGACTCATCCCTTATTAGCCAGTTATTTGTTCTCCTAGGTAGTCAGAGATCATTGCCCACATTTGAGAACATCTGATTCAATGAGGACAGCCACAGCAACTGTGCACGTTCAAACCTGTTAGTGGTGCTATAAGCAACGGTCCACAAAATAAACAACAGCACTTACATGTTTGATCCAGCAGGTGGTGCTACATTAGGGCGGCTGTGGCTTCCTGGTTAAGGCCTTAGTAATTCTATATAAAGAATGTTTTTTTTTAGTTTTTCAGTATTAGCATAATAACCTTTAATGTAGCCTATATTACTATTCAGGCCTGCCTAATAGAATGAAGTAAACTACGTAAAACTGTGTCCGGTCTGCTGTGCACTATTGTGTCCGGTCTGCTGTGCACTATTGTGTCCGGTCTGCTGTGCACTATTATATACATCAGAGAAGCACAAACCAGCCTGCCTAACCTAACGCCTGCCATGCTTCCACACGGCTTGCAGGTGTGAATGAGACCTAACGCCTGCCATGCTTACACACGGCTTACAGGTGTGAATGAGACCCAACGCCTGCCATGCTTACACACGGCTTGCAGGTGTGAATGAGACCCAACGCCTGCCATGCTTACACACGGCTTGCAGGTGTGAATGAGACCTAACGCCGTAAAGGTTCAAGAAGTTTTGGAGATAAAATGAATGGCTAAATAAACTATAAGATGTTGTAATGCATATTGACTATTCAACTTCAGTTGATACTCAATCTTAATTAGAAGTACTTTGAAGTAGTGAATGCTTTAAAAGTGCCTTGCTAGACAAAGTTCTTACCTGGCCCTTTAGGAAATATGGTACAAATGAGTTTCCATATTTGTTTTTTTTAAATTGTGCATGTGAAAATGTCATTCCATCTCCTCAATTTCCACCATAGTCTCATAAAGCTCATAGATCAACTCTGACCCCTATGGTGGCAGAACTAAATTATGACCCAACGCAATGCAGAGCTTAACTATGACCCAATGCAATGCAGAACTAAATTATGACCCAATGCAATGGCCTTGTGTGCTGTGCCTGCCCGAACTCCAGAAGCAAACATGACAGATTTATAAATAACATCAACAATGAGTGTCGCCAAAGAAACAGTTAAATTTTAGATGAGTCAATCATTATTTCTCTGTTCAGCACATACAGAATAGAAGGATTTGTTTCAGTTTTGGTCAGAATTCTTAATTCTTTTAAAACTTATCTCCGATGATTGATAAAAATCCCAATGCTAAAACTGAGCAACACTTCATACAGGATTCAACCACTGCTCAGGCTTTACCAAAAGTTTTTACTAAAATTTTATTTAAGCATCATAAAATGTCCAAAAAACATCATATTGAACCCCCACAAAAGGCTTTCTAAACCCTGAACCCTTGAGAGAAGGAACTGGAATGAATTTGCTGTGATCATACCAGTGAGGTCTTGAAGGGTTCAGAGCTTACAACCAATCAGAAGTGTTGGTAGATAAGTGTGCAACAGTGGGGCACACTCACCGGACAAATCCTGCATATCCTTGTGAGCATCTCACAGAGAAGGTCAAACCTCATAGCCATCAAAGTGCCATTTGAGCGGTGAAGATGAAAAAGGTAGCGAGGTAAGTGATTGAGCACACACAAGGCCGCCATATGAACAGACTCAGCGGGGCTACATCCAGTAATGGTGGTTAGAGAGAAGAGAGAGTGTCGGGCACACCCTTGAGTACCTGGTGAGTTGGTTGAAGCAAAACACACAGTAACGATGGCCACACTGTGCTTGCACTGGCTTTCTGAGGATGTCGTTACAATGCTGGCACTGGTACTTGGCTTCCATGGGCCCCAACAGAACAGACCGACTGATCCCCGGCAATGAGGAGTCTAGCGAGGAAGGCAAAGAGATACGAGCCATCTTCATCCATGAATCTGAAGGACCCTGCAGATAAAAGATACAAAATAATGTCACTATATTCTGTTAATCATCAGTAGCCATTACTGTCAAAAAACGTTCGATAATGTGAATATTTAGAATATTTGGACAATTTGCAAGCTACTGTTAGTTTTCATGCAAATGCAAAATTTTGTTATCCGAAGTCTTTTTAGTTTGCATTGGAATTGATATTCCTTTTCTTCTCATTAGTTTGCATGGGAATGCAAACTACTGTTATCCCTTTTCTTCTTATTATCTTCTAACAACTTCAATGCGGCCCAAACCGCTTAAACCTAGAAACTTCGTTTAAATTTTGTTACGTAGGTCTCGCTCATGCCATGTGTGCAACCGGAGCGATAAAATGAAGGTTGGATTTTACTCTTAGTACTGCACAGTACAGACACTGCAATGGTGGCACAGTGGACAAGTAACTGGGCTACCATGCAAGTTGCCTGGAAACTGAGTTAGAATCCTGGCTGCCACTGTTATGCTCTTGAGCAAGGCACTTTACCCTACGATAAGTCTCCTACGGGAGACTCTCCCTGAATTAAGTGATAGCTGACAAAATTTAACTTGCTTTGGATAAAAGGTGTCTGCTAAATGCATAAATATAAAAGTGAATCTTAAACTATGGCTCATAAACTTTTTAAAACTTATCTCCCCTATTGACTTACACTGCAGGAGCTAGCATGACGAGTCGTAATTGCATAATTGGCTCATTAAAATGTTTGGTGCACCTGGACTAACTGTGGCTTTGTCAGTCTAAGCATACTATATAACTCTTCAGACTACATAGTGAAGACACTTCAGTGATAGCATAGTGGGTAAGCAACTGGGCTTGCATGCAAGCTACTAAGAAAATCTGGGTTTAAATCTTGGCTGCCACGGTTATGCTCCTAAGCAAGGAATTATCCGGAGTAAAATACACTTTAGATCAATTTACGGATGATTGGGAGTACATACGTTGAGTGTTTTGAGAAAGTTATATTTTACCGTTTTGAGCCAAAACTCGATAGCTTGGAAGTGACCAGGGCATATAATTTTTATACGCTATTTTTATACCTCTTCTACAGTTCCAAACAACATTACACTTACGTGGTAGTGAGTAGAGGGTCCCTAAAGCCAAACCAAAGTATCCCGTGGTCTTAATGTGGTCGGATAGAGTGTCCAGAATGAATTTTAACGAGCCAGTACCTTTCCGGAAATGTTGCTGCTTCAGCTGCCATCTCTAGGGGAAAGTCCGTAGGAGTCGAGCAAAGCCTAGTTTACTAACAGGTTGGAATTTTGAAATGTCACATGACGTGATGTCTTGTGTGAGGTAGCCTCCTGTTGACGGAAGACGGCTTTTGCTGTTGCATACAACTTCATTTCAATTCCGAAATAAGGACTATGTTTAAAAAAAATGATTTTGAATTTCCAGAGTGTGTTACTCCACACTCGGAAATCGACTCCTATGGACTTTCCCCTAAAGATGGCAGCAGAAGAAGCAACATTTCCGGAAAGGTACTGGCTCGTTAAAATGCATTCTGGACTCTCTATCCGACCACATGAAGACCTCGGGAAACTTCGGTTTGGCATTAGGGACCCTCTACTCACTACCTCGTAAGTGTAATGTTGTTTGGAAGAGGTATAAAAATTTGTAGTGGCGGAAATGATATGCCCTAGTCACTTCCTGGCTAACGTGTTTTGGCTCAAAACGGTGTAGTACAATAATGCAACTGTATCCTCAACTTAAAGCAAATGTATTTCCATGCAAACAGTAATTCCCTGGAATTATAGCATCTAGGTCTTATTATAGGATTTTTTTAGAATTAATGAAGTACGAACCGCTTAACCTCGAAACTTTATTCAAACTGCACTGCGTAGCTACTGCTCATGTGGTGTGTGCAATGTATTTTTGTACTTTCTAACCATTATAGTTTTTAAACTATGGCTTAAACTCTTAAAAAATCCCTATAGACTTAAAGGCGCTCTAAGCGATGCTGTTTCACGTCACTTCTTGTTGACGTTCGAAGTATTGTCAAACAAAACGGAGGATAGCTCCACAGAGGGTTCAAGCGTTATAAGTTATAGCTCACTCCTCACCCCCCCCCTCCCATGCCTCCCGAAAGACTCATGAACCTTGTCGTTTATTGGCTGGAACACTGTTATGTTTCGTTTTCATTTGTTATGCTAGGTTTGCCCACTGTGTTTTGTTGCCGTTTGTGGAGCCAGGGCTGTCTACAGAGACCGTGTTTTTTTTACAGTGTGTTCAGGGGACAGGCAGCTAGCAGATTGTGAGGACATGTTTGCTGTATGTAACAACACATGTTTTAGTCCTAAAAACGTGTCACATCGCTTACAGCACCTTTAACATTGGGAAGGGTAGTCTGCACACAACTCCTTGGTCCGCCTACAACCCTTACTGTGCATCTACTCAACAAGAATCAACCTACCACCGATTTAGAAATTTAGAGTGTCGTACTATCTCAAATCAAGCATTTTTATTTGCCTGTTCACCCACCATGTGATGATCATTATTGAAAAAAATGATAAAACATGCATGACAGGCATACGTGGATAATTATGCTTAGCCTGCTGCGTATGTTGCAAAAGCACTCAAATAAATAGCCTAATAATTTGTCTTTTTTACCTCAAATATCATATTTTCTTGATGACCAAGATAACACCAAATAACAACCAACCGCCCGACCAACCAATTTAAACAGAATTCTTTTCTGTGATGTGTTACGTCTTTGCGATGCTATGTTTGTGTTAAACTTTACTGAACTAATTTTAGGTTATTCTCCTCATATTCTCCTGATGCCGCACTTTCCCCTTTTCCATTTTTTGTGAGTACGCATGGATCAGAGCTTGCGTGGAGGTGCGCACATTTTACCGCCAAGTTCACTTTTTATAAATACCAAAGCTTGCACAGAAAGTGGCGTACTCATTCTTTTGTGCGTACGCACTGTTTATAAATGAGGCCCTTGGTATGTAACCAGAAGATGTTTGTGAAACTGACAATAAACAGACTTAACTCTTGTGTTGACTTGAGTTCTACTACTCTGACTGTGTCTATGTTCAACAGTCCTTAATGCAACTTCAAACTTGTGTAGTTACAATCAAATCATTGCAAAGGAAAAAAATACTGCAATTTCAACATTTTAATTTGTGCTAAGAATTTGAAGAATTTGATAGCTATGCAACTTTGTGTGGCTGAAAGTGACCCAGGAGCACTGCTAGCACGTTGTTTACAGGCTCATTTAAAAGGCTTCCCGCCTCTCCTGGCAAATTCAAGAAGCAACAGGGGATTGGACCAGAGACGTTTCGAAACGATCTTTGGTTGGACCATGCAAATATAGGAGGTGTATCTTAGTGCTGCCAACGTCGTGTCAGATTGGCCTTTTTCAGCCCAGCCATTTCTAGCTTGAAATTTACATGTAGAATGAGGCATAAGACGGCGGTTGAAGTTTTGCTATGGTCTATTGGATACCTTAAGCTACCTAAATTAAACAATAACAAGGTAAATGTGGTTTACCATTCTATGGGCACTTTAATGCAGCCTGAACCGCTTAACCTAGAAATTTTGTAACTATTTTAGTTTTTAAATTATAACACTTTAAAATCCTTGGTCTACCTACAACCCTTTCTGTGCATCTACTCAACATGAAACACTATGGGGTGATGGTGGCACAGTGGTAGAAGAACTGGTTTGTAACCACAAGATTGCAGGTGTCATCCCCCTCTACCTGGCCCCATCAAAGTGTCCTCAAGTAAGACACTGAATCCTGAATTGTTCCTGGCTGGTGTTTTATATTTATGTATTTAATTACATTTTGTCAGCTCTCAATTAATTAAGGGACAGTCTCCCATAGGAATGACTTAACTTAGGGTTAAGTGCCTTGCTCAAGAGTACTATTGAACCCTTGAGCAAGCCACTCAACCTTAAGTTGCTCTACAGAAAGTGGCCATGAAGTAATTAATGGCTGATGAAGTTTAAGTTACTTTGGAAAAAACATCTGATGAATACATAAATGAAAATGTAAATCTTATTTACATTTACATTTACATTTATGCATTTAGCAGACGCTTTTATCCAAAGCGACTTACAAAACGAGGATAACAATCAAGCTACATAGCAGCATTGTAGCTGAAAGCTACCCAATCTTATTCAGCTGGTTCCTCTGTCCAAACCACTTCATGTAGAAACTTCATTCAAACTGTGTGTAGGTGTTGCTCCTGGCTTGTGTGTAATGTATTTTTGAACTTTCTAGCTATTATACTTTTTAAACTATGGCTTATAAACTTTTAAAACTTGTCTTCTCCACTGACTTACACTGCTGAACCTACAGTGACCGAGTGGGTGATTGCACAATAGGCTTGTTAAAATCTTTGGTGCACCTGGACTATCTGTGCCTCTGTCAGTCTGAGAATACACTCTGACTGTCTTTAGACTACACACTGCAGTGGTGGCGCACTTGTTATGGAACTGAGTTAACATGCAAGTTGCCTAAAAACTGTAGGTTCAAATCCTGGTAAAAAATCGGTACCCTTTCTTGACATGACTGCTGTTATTGTCCTGTGTACTGTCCTGTGTCTATGCAAATGTATAGTGTGTGACGTGTGTGCTGTTATTGTCCTGTGTCTATGCAAATGTATATTGTGTGATGTCACATAACTTAACTATAGTTTACAGTATAAACTATTAAACTCTTCTGTGACTACTATCCATCTAGCTATCAGCATCAACTGCATTTGCATGCAAACCTAATTCTCTGGAATTACAGCATCTAGTTAAAAATAATATTCTATGCACGTGCACACAACTGATAATGACAGAGACTCTCAGTGATTCTGTCAGTGTTTAAATTTTAAAGAAAGTCAATTGATTAATCCAGAAACATGTTTTTGTAGTTTAAACTAAGAACACTAGCTCTGTCAGTTGTGCTTCAGCAAAGTATTCTGTGTGTGCTATGTAAATCAGTCATATATTCAAATGAAGAGGCTTAACATGTGGTAATCCTCCAGTCCCAGATCAACATGATCGATCATGATTCAACCCACAGCAAACATGCTTCGAAACACATCTACAACAAGCATCTCTAGGTCTCTGTCAGCTTAGTTTCCTGATATTTTTACTTTTGCCAAACAATATTCTCAAGATATATACATCATTAACCATTTTATTAATTATATAAGTAGCTGTACTGGCATATTCGAAGCTACACATGTAAGGCTAGGTATGAATTTTAAAGGGGACAAAGAATTGATGAACGGAGAATTGTGCCTTATTTTTTTGAGAGAACTGTAACATATTTATGCCTGAAAACTCAAGTCAAAGTTGGCCATGACTATATGCCAGCCACAATTCATAGTTTTGTAAACAATGGCATTCTATGCAAAGGCATTCACAGTTATGCTTATGACACCCAAATTTACTTTGCTTACTAATGACTTTGACACCCCTGAATGTCTAGCAATGTTTCGACCAAATTAATGATTGGAGGTCACACAATTTCCTCCAGCTTACACAGCCAAAACTGAAGTAATTATTTTTGGAGAAAAGTCTCACAATCAAGTCTCACAATTGCCTCTGTCCTTAAAACTGTCCTTAAAAGAGGGCAAAAGCAAGAGAGGCTGTTAAGAATATTTGAGTCTGCATGATAGACATCACCAAATCATCCTTCTATTACTTAAGTTTAAAGTTTTTACCTGACCCTTTGGGAAACATGATTACAATGAGTTTCAATATATTTTTTTTTATTATTATTATGCATGTGAAAATGTCATACCATCTCCTCAATTTCCACCATAGTCTCATAAAGCTCATAGATTAACTCTGACCCTATGGTGGCAGAACTAAATTATGGCCCAACGCAATGGTCTCATGTGCTGTGCCTGTGCAAACTCCAGGCAAACATGGCAGATTTATGAAGATCATCAACAAAGAGTGAAACTGTTACATTTTGTCAACCATTATTTCTCTGTTCAGCAGCATACAGAATAGAAGGACCGAATACAAGTATTTTTTTCAAACTGAGAGGTCTATTGTCAAAAGATGGGTTAGGAAAAACTAATCCATGCCTTTATCTGCAGTAGAGTTGACTACTGCAATGGTCTTTTCACAAACATTCCTAAAAAGACCATAAAACATCTGGATCCAGAACCTAGGTCTTGTATCTACAAACAACAGAACAAAGTAATAGTCGATCTAGTGCAATTTAGAGCGCAAGATGCATTACAGTGTATGTAGGTCTGACGTTAAATATAAATACAGTGAGCGTGCAGAAAACAGTTTGAATGACACGTTGAGAATGAGAAAATGAAAGAAGTCACAGTGGAGGAGATCTATCCCAAATGCAATAAGTGCGCAGTAGGCTACTATTGAATGTGAAACAGCCTAGCTATGATTTTGGCAAATTATTCAGAAGTTTGTCCTTACTGGAGAAATAAAGTGGAGTCACTGCCCTCTTCCCTGCACAGGAAGTAATCTAGATCTAGACCGGATAAGAATTTCAAAATATCTTCAACTGACACCTACGTTTCGTAACCTAACGTTAGGCTACTAGAAAATGTTCATCAGTTACACAGTCCAATAAGACAACAACATCGCTCTCGGAAATGACTCTTGAATTGGCCTTTTTTGGGCTTGTTTACAAGCCGAACAAACGTTACCTCCCCCCCGACCACACTTCCAGGCAGAGAAGTTTGTTAGCCAAGCTTTAAATCAACACAAGAATTAAACTCAATATAGCTATTCACATCAAGTTTCTTACAAACGCAGATCGCCTCGACAATAAATGTTGGAAATAGTGTAACTAGTTAGGCTACTTTGTAGGTCAGAAATTGACCAGACAACTGAGACAGGAAAGCAAGGCTGACACACAATGTCAAAGTAACAGCCAAGGAGTTTCATCAAAAAGAACGCCACGTCCCGTTATTTACAATCTATGATAGAGAAGCCCAGTAAGGTTATACGCCACTTACCATGTGGAGGTTTACGACTGACCTTTATATGTACTTATATCCAGAAGGGAAAGGGTGTTGACTTTCCACGTAATGGGGCTACGTCATCCTCGTTTTGCTTTTCATAGAAATCTAATCCGCCATAAAGCTTTGAAGAAGAAGAAGAAGAAGAAGAAGACTGAACAATTCAAAGAGGTTTTATCAGACAAATAGTAGCCTACGTATGCGCATGATTGAAAGTGTGCAACTGCCCAAAGTGTCCGACAGAATCTCACGAAGGTCTGCACGCAATGTTGGCAACATCAACATTTAGCTATAAGCAGTCAGGCTGGAGGCTAAAACAAAGTTGCAGATTAGTGGGAATATCTCGAGGTATGCTTTATGGATGTGGAGGTCCATGGGAAATGTTTGAATTTATTAGTTAGTTGAGACACTTATTTGGTGGGAACGTTACAGAGGTCCATATTATGCTACGCTTTATCATGCTATGGTGTGTCATTTTGTAACGTTATGTGGTTGTCAAATGAGAATCGAAACGCACAGATGTCTATGGGTTTCTAAATAAATGTTGTTTAATATGTCGACTCCGTCGGGGATTATGCTAATTTAACGTTAGGCTCATGTCTTTGTCATTGATTGTCATTGAATCGACCATTTCCTCCATGAACCCACCAATATTACCGTAATGGTAAAGTCTGTTTCGGCGCATCTCTGGTTGTAATCAAATTAATTAACTTGTGACTAAATAACGTGGTAATTTGCTGATTCCCCCTACCCCAAAAAAATACGTGGATGACTGGCGTATTGTGGACCTCTTCGCTTGATTTTGCTGAAGTATTTTGCACTCTTTTCAAAGCCATACGCGGAACATTTGGTCGTGGAACTTTACATTTAAAGGCAGATATCGATGTTCTGCCTACAATTTCTGTTTGGCAAACCTAAGACCAGAGAGGGTTCAAGCGGAGCGGTCAGTATCCAAGATCTTTGTTAAGACATAGTGTTGCGGGTCAAAGGGCAGTTTATAACAAAATTTAAAACAAAGCCGGAGGTTATTAACAAACAGAGATGGGAAGTTCAGATCATTTTACCGACTCGGATGTTTGAGTTTCGTTCAGCAAAATGAACTAATCTTTTTCGAGTTATTTGATATTTTAGCTACTGCTTACACAAACGTGAATAAAACTACAAACAAGACAAAACTAATAACTAACTGATAAAGCCTAACATTATATTGAACAGAAAATATTATTTATTGTTTATCTGGTGCACACGTGTGACTGAACGAATCACTCCTCCCATGTCCCTACCTTCTCAACCAAAAACGAATTCTGAATACAATATCTATTTCACCCATATTTATTTCATTTGTGTGTCCTGCAGTATTGTCCCAGCACCATCACAGCATAAACCCTGAGAGCCCATATGATCGTTTATACCCAGGCCACATCCCCACTAGCCCAGTTCAAAAAGCTCTTTTGGCTGTTGGATCCGGGGTGGCAGCTCTTCAGAACCCATACAGGCATGGTAAGACAGGAGTAACACAGGAAACAGATTTACCGATTGTTATCCCTTTACTTTATCATTTGATTTACCAATTACATTTATGCATTTGCAGCCAAACACTGTTTAGTTTGTAGGTTCATAAACCCTGAATATTACTGAAGGCTTTTAACCACTAGGGACTTTCCTTGGCACTATGAGACATGATTTTTGTATAATACACTGTATAACTAAAACTGAATTGAAATGAAAATTATAATTCAAACATGCAGGTCACATTTTATTGAGAATAGTGCCAAGACAACAAATCGGCATACTTGCTCATTCAATTTATACTGATAAAAAAAAAATAAGGCCACAAGAAGCTGAATAATGGTAAAACAAAATAGATTATTTGGAATCATGATTTAAGTGTTGCTTGCATGTGTTTGCAATTATAACATTTGCATTTACATTTTATCCACACTTTTGGGGCATTCGGCTATAAAGGGTAAAGTATTCTACATAATTCTTTCCCAAAGAGTAAAACAAAGGACACTAGTGTCTCCTGACAGCACATACACAAATATATCAGCTCTGACTCCAGTAGACGCTATTTGTGGGGTAGGATATCCATTGACGCAGCCTTTCATCATTGTCATTGTTATTCATCAGCACCTCTTCTAATGTAGTAGCCAGGTGTTTAACCTGGAGGGATGTGAATTGTTGTGGTTTATCTTTAAATTTCAGACATGGTGGCAGTTCTTGGCGAGACAACAGGACACCTGGCCCTGAAGAGGTTACGTGATCGGATGAAGAATGACCCTGAAGGTTACACTATTCTTATGTGAGCTGATCAGTTAAAATAACATGTAATTGTTCTTAAGCAGTACTAGGTAGCATTTTGTGGGACATTATGCATTCTGTAGTTGCATACAAAGTGTTGTTATTTTCTGTTTCTCATTTTTAGGATCTTGTATTAGACTAGTAATGAAAAAACATTGTGGGGCTACAAGGAGATAATTAGATGAATCTGTTTAGGTATAAAGTCATTTCTGCACAGCCATAAAAGATGATCAGCTCTTGCTGCAGCCTTTTGTTCATGACAATTTCATTTTCAGAGAACGGCCACGTATCCGTCTGGCTACTCTGGACTTGACCCACATGGCGTCTCTTCCTGACGGTTCCTTTGGAAGAGAATACCTCCGTTTCCTACAAGAGAACGTATGTCAGCCAGACTATGAGGGTCTCAATGGGATACTGTGTACAATAGTACAGAAGGATGACATTAAGCTCAATGTGCATAATTCTAGCTTTTCCAATGCAATTTGGCATTACATTTGTTGTCGCTAAATTGAATGCCTATTTTGGGAAAAACTCAGCTCGTGTTTTCAAAAAGTTCTAGTTTTAGTATTTGCACATAGACATTTTTATGTAGAATACTGAATAAAGTTATATCCTTGCAGTGCATGATCAGATATGATATAACTCGTTTAGGAATGGCATGAACAGATAATGTGTGTAAGCTCTGTGTTTTGTGTTTATGTCAGAGAGTAACCCCAGATTCCAGAGCGGATGTGAAGTTTGTGGATAATGAGGAGCTAGCGTATGTCATGCAGCGATACCGAGAAGTTCACGACCTCCTGCACACATTACTGGGGATGCCCACCAATATGCTTGGTGAGATGGTATTAGACTTCTCTATTCCTCAAGGAACATTTGTAGGGACTAGATTTGAGTTTATGATGCCCTGTAACCATAGGTACAGTAGCTAATGTGCTGTCTTTTCGTTGTATCATGACTTTGTTTCCTTAAGATGCTCTGCAAATAGCAACGGAACAAAAACATGTCAAACATTTACAGCAATTGTTATCATAGCCCCCTTGTGTGATGGACAGTAAACTGTCTATGGAGATTTTAATCTTGCCTTGTTGACGCCTGAAAGACAAGTCTATCCCATTGTTTCCAGAACTTTGCTGTTTGGCCTATCAGCATAAATGACTACTATGCAAAGATGATGTTTTAACACTGAAACGATATGTAGAGTCGGTACTACAAATGGTGGGAGGAAAAGGAAGAATAGTGTTATTTATACCAAAGCAGAAGCCAAATACACAAACACCGACATGGGCCAAAGTGCTCAGAGGATCTGCTCCTTTTTATCTAAGCGCTCTCATAAAGGCTCAGGCTACCCCGCGACAACTCCGGTCCTCCAATGACTGTCGACTGGCAGTCTCGGCACCTCGCCCAAGGCAATCCAGACTCTTCTTATGTGTCGCCCCACGCTGGTGGAATGACCTACCAAAAACAATCAGAACAGGGCCATCTCTGGAGGCCTTCAAAAAGCTTTTAAAGACCCAGCTATTCAGAGAACATCTTCTATCCTAGCACTAAAACGAACTGAAGCACTATTCCCTAGCACTATGCTCCTTAAGTTCTCTGCTATGTAGCTTGATTGTTATCCTCTTTTTGTAAGTCGCTTTGGATAAAAGCGTCTGCTAAATGCATAAATGTAAATGTAAATGTAGAAGGCTTTTGCACGTCCATGTTTTCAGGCCTGCTTTTTTTTATAATAAATAACTTTTAATGCAAGTATCGTAGTGATGTGTGTAGAGTTGTATATCGTAGTGATGTGTGTAGAGTTGTGTATCGTACTGATGTGTGTAGAGTTGTGTATCGCACTGATGTGTGTAGAGTTGTGTATCGTACTGATGTGTGTGGAGTTGAGCAATTCAACGACAGTTCTCACCATGTGGATGACTTGTGTAGTGTTTGGTAAAACAGTCACTTAATTGTATGTCTGCACATGTCTTGTTGACCATTTGCTGTATATCCCACAGGTGAGGTGGCTGTGAAATGGTTTGAGGCAGCACAAACAGGCCTTCCCATGTGCCTGTTAGGAGCCGCCCTGGGCCCGCTGAGGCTGTCCTCCAGGTGCCTGTCCATTTAGTTTGTCTTTCACTGGTACTTGTCCTTTTAGTTTGTCTTTCACTGGTGCCTGTCCTTTTAGTTTTTCTCACGTTAACACAGCACGTCAACGTTGTGGTACGCGTACCACAGTTTGAGAACCTCTGTTCTTGTAAATTCAGAGCAGTAGTTACTACTGGTCAGAACTAGGGCTGGACCATATTATACCGTTCACGGTAATACCGGTATCATGTTAGACATGATATGAAAATGAGATCGCGATATCTCAGAATATGGCTAGAACAAACATGGCAACGAATTAATCGACGCAAAATATGCCTACTGACAGGTCAGAACAAAATATGCCTACCAACGCGTCAGTATGCTCCCCATAGACTTCCATTGACCAAACTGACAACCCTTTGTTTACATATCATAAATCATCTGTAATAGACCATTTCACTTTTATTATACACTAAGAAAGTCCATACACCAAAAATCTCTAATCTATTGAGATTAACATACTGGAACATGAACATTGTTTCAGTATTTGTGATGCTGTAATCTCACCTTTGGGACTTAATATTACATACCTTTTGTAGTACATATTGGACCACAAAATTTAGAAGCAAAGCAAAATCGTTTGAGCGGTTTATCAGGAAGATAAACATTTGAGGGAGCATCTAATATACGCTTTATGTTTAATGACCACAAGATGGCTCCAAAGCAAATATCATGTATAAAACCTACAGATTTTAAAGGGCCACTAAGCAACATTTTTCAGTTAATTAATCCGTTTCATACTGTTTAGGATGCTAACATGAGTCATTACACGGGAAACGAACGGTGTAGAATGCGCCACTGTGGCCTACAACGGTAGATACAGCATTTGCAATGTTCAACAGCAGCGGTCCACCTTCAGTAGAATGCAGTGCAATACAATGCAATACAGCGGTCTTTAGAGGGAGCTTGTGAGAGAAAAAAAAACAGAACATTGCTTAGCCCTGCTTTAACAGTCTGTCTGTCCAACATGGCAGGAATATCATCTTTACTACTTTGTCAAATATGAATTCTAGTAATGTTTTTGCTTTATATTATATGTATTTATAGTAATGTACTTATTTTTTATTATATTTTTTTATTCTCACTTGTCAACCTTTCTCATTTTTAGACATAAAATAACAATAATAGAAATAGTTAATATTGGTCAGGTAATGTGGAGATAATCGAATCGAAATCAAATTTAAAATTTTAAAATTAATCTTTAGATTCATCGAAGAAATAATTTCTAGATTAATTGTTTTCAAAACAATCGTCAATCATATCCGTCAGTTATATCGTTATGGCTAATTCTCAAATATATATAGTGATTTGGCCTTATTGCCCTGCCCTAGTCAGAACCTTGGTTCTCATCTCTCCCTGGTCGCCATGACGATGACGGTAAATGTAAAACCTGAACAGGAAAACTGGTGTATTGTAACATTTTTCCCTAACGTACGTAACCTGAAAACATCCCCACATTACATAACAGACAAAAAGATGTCCCGTAAGAAACGGTTCCTTTGTTTCTTTTTCCAGTTTCTTCAGCTATCAACACCAGTCCTCAGATTACACATCTTCAGAAAGAGCTCTTGTTTCCTTCCACCTGTCTACCAGGCTTTGTATATTATGTAACTGGCCATATGTTCAGTGTTGCGTGCTAGAGCAAAGCAGGATGCCATTAATACCTACTTCTCTATGTGTGTGTACATGTGAATGAGAGGTGGAACTTATTTGAAGTGGAAATTACAGCCCACATTCACGTGTTATTATAATCACACCAGATTTAGCTTCCAGGCTTTACCCACAGCTGTGATCTTAT
Source organism: Limnothrissa miodon (assembly GCA_017657215.1). Taxonomy (NCBI): domain Eukaryota; kingdom Metazoa; phylum Chordata; class Actinopteri; order Clupeiformes; family Clupeidae; genus Limnothrissa; species Limnothrissa miodon. Next base: position 77,032 of record JAGFZM010001294.1, read on the forward strand.
AGGCCCAGACAACATCTCTCTTCCCCCTTTTGTCTTCAGCTTCCATATTAGTTAGTGGCTCGCCACCCTGCCATTCTTCTTCTGTGTGCCTTTTTCATCTCATTTTTCTCCCTCCCTCCACCCCCCCCCCTCCCCCCCCCCCGCCCCCCCTCTCTATTCCTCTCCCATCTGTGTTCTCCTGGGCCCCTCCGGTTAGTCAGAGACCTACAGCAGCCGTCCACCTCCCCAACACTACTAGCATGAAACGTGACCTCTCTCTTTCCTTGTGCTCTCCTTCTGTTTGTCCCAGCCGTCTCCAGACGTTGGCTGCGTCTCTAGGGCCATGGGCGCTGCGCAATGGCAGGAAGGCGCGTTGTGTGCTCAGCATCTTCTACGAGCGCAGATGGGAGCAGAACCTGGAGGAGCTCCGAGAGGAACTGAACATCGAGCCACCACCCCTGGTCCTCACGGCAACCAAGCAGGCGGCTGCAGCCAACACAGAGACTGAGCTCCATTCGTCCACGTGAAAAGATGCCGACATTGGACATTTTACAGATTGATTTGATGTTGTGTGACTGAAGACAGACTGATATGGTGCCTGTGGAAGAACAAGAATTGTGTGACTGTGAATGATAAGCATATGTTTATTTATGTATATTAATGAATACCATTGGTCCAAGACAACGACAAACACAGCCACAAATGTTTTATTATTAGTGATAATGAAAAATGTTTGAATTGGAGGATGTTCTACTCCAGCAGGAAATAACAGGACTTGTTCTGAATATTTTGTGTATGTTTCATCAATGTTTGTGCAACAAAAGAAATTCCATGTGCCGTTAGTCAGGGGGGAAGAACAGTCTAGACTGTCTCTAAATGCTGAGTCACTGTGGAAAGACAGTGCTGCGTCATGATGCATCATGGTCACCAGATACTTAACGTCTGACCCAGAGTGTGTCAGACTCCTCGTGAAGGTTGTGTGACAGACGGCGGCCATAGGCCAGAGGTTGTTCATGTGAATCTGTTTTTCTTTTTTTAGAAAACATAAGCAGTAGAACGGGACATTTCACGGGAAATACTCAACAATATCCACATCCGTGTGTGTCCACCCCTCAAGCTTTGCTCAAGGCTTTTTACAACAGGATTTCCTATTTGCACACCTTAAATACTCATTGAGTTAAATGGAAACTGGTGTCTGATAGCGCGGGAATATTAGCAGGTGTTTTCCATCCAGCTCTGAAAATATCAGCAGGGGTTTTTCATCCTCACCTTTTAGTCTCATATTTACTACCTTCACTCTACCCAGAGAGTAGGAGGGAGCAGGTCTTTGAGTTGGGGGCCTTTAATGAAGAAATAATGCTTCTGTACATGGGGATATTTTTAGGAGTATCTGTTGTTTATGAGCTAAGCTGTTATAGTTCTGTCATTTTTTACTTGTCATACATGTACTATGACTAGTGATTGACAGAAAACTGGCACATATTAAATGGATGTGTTAAGTATTTTTTGAGAATAATTAATATTTAGAGTGGATATAATGTTATCTCAGAGTCTGGATATAAGCTTATCTCCATTGGTGATGGTACAGAAAAAAAAGAAGCATAATTAATTTATCAATGGTTGGGGTGGCTAGGGTCCTTCAAGATTTTCCTGGCCTTCCTAATGCATCTTCCCTCGTATAGCTCCAATATGGAGGGTAGGTCGCAGCCGCAAATCTTCTGTGCTGTACGCACCACTCTCTGAAGTGCCTTCCTGTTGTGAAGAGAGCAGTTCCCATCCCATGCGTTTAAGGTTCCAGTCAAGATGCTCTCAGTGGTGCCTCTGTAAAATGACCTCAGGATCTTGGGTCGCATACCAAACTTCCTCAATCGTCTGAGGTGGTAAAGACGTTGCTGGGCTTTTTTGACAATGTGGTGAGTATGATTGTCCCAGGTGAGGTCTTCTGAGATGGTAACACCAAGGAACTTAAAGTCTTTCACCCTCTCCACTGTCTCACCAATGGTAATGGCTTCAAACTGATGTTCTTTCTGCCTATAATTTATTATTAGTTCCTTCGTCTTGGACACATTCAAAGAAAGGTTATTTCCCTGACACCACTTCATGAGGTTATTGATCTCACTTCTGTAGGCTGTTACGTCATTGTTTGTGATCAAACCGATAACAGTAGTGTCATCCGCAAACTTGATGGTGTTGGAGTTGTGCATAGCTACGCAGTTGTGTGTGTACAAGGAGTAGAGGAGAGGGCACAGAACACAACCCTGTGGAGCTCCCGTGCTGGTGATCAAGGAGGATGACGTGATGGAGCCCATTCTCACCACTTGTTTTCGTCCAGAGAGGAAGTCCAGTATCCAGCTCCATAGGCCGCTGTGCACTCCTAGACTCCTGGGCTTGCCGTCAAGGATACTGAGGACAATGGTGTTAAAGGCTGAGCTGTAGTCTACAAACAGCATCCTTACGTATGTGTTCTTTTCCTCGGTGTGTGAGGGAGGTATGCAGTGCGCTGGTGATGGTATCATCAGTGGATCTATTCTGTCTGTAGGCAAACTGGTGACGGTCAAGTGTAGGTGGAATCATGTCGCAGATGATGTTCTTCACAAGCCTGTGGGGGTGACAGGTCGCCAGTCATTCAAGCTGGTGATTTGGTTTTTCTTCCAGGCACTGGAACAATGACAGATGACTTGAAGCTGCTTGGCACAACACACATGGACAGGGAGAAGTTGAAGATGTCTGTGAACACACCAGCCAGTTGCTCTGAACACACTTTGATCACACGGCCCGGTATTCCATCAGGTCCTGCTGTTTCTGAATGTTGACCTGCTTGAAAGATTTCCGCACATCAGCCACTGTGAGCATTAGGCCTGGTTCAGAGTAGTACACACATTAGCCACTGTGAGCATTAGGCCTGGTTCAGAGAGGTGGGAAATGGAGGGGGCTCTTACTGGAGGTTTGATGTTAACCTCAGAACGTGTATAGAACTGGTTCAGCTCGTCTGCGAGTGAGGGATGAGAGACTTGGATGTTGGATTTCTTCTATTTCAAGTCTGAAATCATGTGTAGTCCCTGTCACATATTTCTTGAATTATTCCCTTCCAGCTGTTCCTCAATCTTGTGTCTATATTCTCTTTTGCTGCTTTGATTAGAATGTCGATATGTTTCTTGTGTTGAATAATTTCTATTTTGTCTCAAACAAACTCTACTGTCATCACGGTTTGGGCTTTTTTTTCATGATGATGATGATGATGATGATGATGACGAAGTCTCTATTATCACTCACTATAACCCAAGACAGTCACAAGTTGGTTCCAGTGAGAAGGGAAAGGGAAACTTCCAGATTGCCTTTAAAGGCAGAATCACAGTGGATTGACCTCCTTACTCTTGACTGAACACAAGTGTCTTATGGCCACTGCATGACTTGTTCTTGTGACTGGCCTACATTTTATTAGGACATAAAGGGCCATTCACCAGAGAGGGTTGTTTAGCTGTTGTTGTTTTGTGGTGCCGACTCTTACGTTTTGCCTTTTGGATATCTGGGATGAGCCTTAATTATGTTTATTTTATAAAAATACATTTTTCAGTCATTGATTTTGGAATTTAATTTTTGGGGTCTCTGGTCAAACAATTGGCCTAATTTTTTTCAATTACGGAGTAAACTTGATTCTGTGTCACATGGTCATTAGACCTCCAATGCAGCAGGTGTCTCATTCTGTAAAACTGCTGCTGTTACTGTGTAATAGCAGTGGAATACCTTTACATTTGCTTCAGATTTAGTGGAGGTTCTGTTCTAATTCAAACTACTTCCTTATAGAGAACCAACAGGGAAGCAACAGCCAGTGACTGTAATTCCAGTATAGGAAGTAATGAGGAACTTTCACTGAAGTCTTTTCCTCGTTCCTTAAAGCATTTTAATTAAACTTCCTTATCATGTCATTTCAGTGCCCTGAAAATGTCAAGGTCAGGGCAGCCTGCCGTTCCATTGTCAGCTAGTTTCACAGGAATTCATTCAAAATCAATTTTTTTGTAACATTCAGCATGGTAAAGTAATGTTTTAGCTTCAAATACAAGGAACTAAGGTTTATTGTTTTACATAATCAGGCTTGTCTCCAGGGCTGTTTGGTCACCCTGCCTAATTACTGAATCACTCAACATGTTCCCAAGCATAATTATTTTAAAGTGCATAACAACAACCTGCTGTCAGTTCCATTCAGCCTAACTGTAATCTGTAATGTTTTTGATTGAGGTGAATCGACACATTACCATGTTCAGTCATGTAAAAGCCATCTAGCTATTAGCTGGTGAGGAAAGCTGTTTGGCCTCAGACATTGGAGGTCACAATATGGCACATAGCATATGTATGTGCTCACTTTTCAATTCAATTTTATTTATATAGCACATTTTTACAAAAGGCATGTCTCAAGGCTCTTAACACAAAGAGGCCCAATGAGCAACAGGTGCAAGGAAAAACTCCCTATCAGCGTTTTTTGTTTTTACTTGTTATGGTAAAGAAACCTTGGGCAGTTCCGACAGCTCAAGGGGCTAGCCCAACTGCCTAGGGCTTTTGTTAGGTAGAAGTAAAAATGAAATCTAAATTAGGGACCTTTAGGGCCCTTTAAACAAGTTTAAAAGCTAGGCTATTTCAAGACTAGATGACTTACTTGTGTGAGGGAGGGTGTTGTATTTTCCTCTTTAAAGACTTTTTTTACAAATAAGACAAACCTATACCTTTTGTCAAAAGCAATGAAAAGTCCCTAGCAAAGTGTTATGTCTAAAGTGATGTGGGAGTGACTGACATGTTAAACACAATTTGTCACCATGGAATAGTTTCTGTTTACCATAATTTATTACCATGGTGTAGTTTCTGGTATGACACACATTTACCATAACCTGTCACCCTCACTGCCACCTGTCTCTCCCAGTGGAAGTAAGTCTTCTCTGAGTGCATGGGCGTAAATTTCATTTAACAGTAGGGGGGGACGATAGATATAAAATTTGTCAAGAGAAATTTTTGAAGGGGACACAAATAGGTCAGATTGTTCTTATAAAGATATGAATCCCCACAGTGAAAAACTTTGCTTCTATCATTATTAAAACTATTTATTGCATTGTTATGTTGTTTACTGTCAAGCCATCAACATACAATGAAATGTAAACATGACTATTACTGTGAAAAAGATACATAAAATAAGTGAAGCTTTCCAACAAAACGGTTCAGGTGCACTGATAAACGATCTAATATCTGCTCTCCTTTTCTCTGTCATTTTAGTCTATGAAACTGTCTGCAGGTAACAATAAAAACAAGGAATTAAAAAAGGTTTAAAATGAATTAAGCTAAGACACCTAAGAACAGAATAGAAACTGAGTATAGTAGTCTCTTTCAGAAGAACAGTGATATAATGAAGACTCCCGCAATATAAATATACCAGCCACAAAAAACGTGATGAATCAAAGCCGAGTGAATTAGATCTAACGTTACTGTGTCGCCTTGACAACCATAAACTAACGTAGCTGCTAATTGTCCATTCTATAGACTGTGTGGTCCATTCAGTCCGGCTGAGATTAACGCCACCAATAAAAAAATATCACAAAAAAACACATATTGGCGCATTTCCACTATAGGGTCCCGGGCCGGCCCCAGGCTTTACCCCGGTCTTCAACACCGGTGTTTAGCCCCAGTGTTGTATTTCCATTACCGTGATAAACACCGGGGTTTTAGGTGAACTTGGAATATTTACTATGCAAACGTAATAGCCTATACGTTATAATTCCCGGTAAAGATGCATATTGCCGTCTATCATGGCAGAATAAACCTCATTAGACATTAGGGCTGAAACTAAAATGTAGCCTTTGCCTACATAATATTAAATTGTAAATGGTTCTGCTTTGTCATATGGCTAACAATCCTATAATA
>JAGFZM010001295.1:3926-18926 GCA_017657215.1 Limnothrissa miodon
CTGCATCAGAATGAGGCCTTTTATACCCCTGAATGTGTTTCAGCTGTGTTTTAGGAGCTGACAATGGAAGCAAATGAGGGCTCTGAGTTCCTGTGTGTGTCAGGCGGAGGGTGTGCTGGGTTAAAACAATGCCCCGTCCCACTCTGACAAACATGCAGCAACACCACAGACCGGCCCAATCCACTGGAAGGGGCTGTTTGCAAACCCACTCACCGACGGCTGCCTTACAGGCCCATTATTTTGTTAACTGACTGGTGACCAGAGCAGGGGGGTGGGGTGGGGGGGGGGTAAGGAAATCTTGAGTAAACAAGGTTTTTCTTACCATCTCAATGGTGCTACATGGGTGTCCCTTAGCACATTATGCTCTACAAGGCAAACTTTGAGGCCTGGGCTTGCATACTGTGGCCCCGGGTTGCAAACAAGCAGCGGCTTGTGTACGCGAGGAAGCCCACTCCATTTTGTTTTGTGCCTCGGGTCAGCCCCTCAAAGCGACAATGGAGAAGTGTTTTCATGTTTGCGTGAGCGGTTTTAATTTCAGGCGTTTGTGCGCATTTAGAGTTTGGGACAAAAAACAACATATTTACTCTGGTAGGAGGGGTTAAGACTGCTTGGCCTCCACAACAATGCGTCTCTGCGTTCGTAGCTGTGCCACCTCCAACTCTGAGTACAAGTTGTGCAAACAACTCTCTCTCTCTCTCTCTATTTGGGCAGCCCGATGTCAGGATGACCCAAGCCTTTCTCTCCGTCATTAGGGCTTGAGAACATTCTTTTATTAGTGTCGAGTTTGTAGCGCAGCCAAATAACTCTTGATTGCCCTTAAATTAAATATTAATGGGTGTCATTACATCTTCATTTATAATTAATGCCCGTTAACGACTGATATTGCACATTAATGTAATTAAACATTAGTAAAGCCAGGATGTAATTTTGCAGTCAGTCTCATCTTGCAGCTTTACACAACCACACACAATCTGTGGTCGAGAAAGAGCAGTCACAAAAAAGCCTGCAAGTGTGTGTTTGTGTGTGTGTGTGTGTGCGCGTGCAAATGAGAGTATGCAAATGTTAATGTAATGGATGTGTGTCCTTTTATATCTGTTTTGTGTCATTGTACAATGTGTTTGTGTAAGAATATGATTTTTTGTGAATGGATGCTTATGGGTTTAGGCAGACAAAAATGTGTGTGTGTGTGTGTGTGTGTGTGTGTGTGTGTGTGTGTGTGTGCGCAGAGGCTATAGCTGAGCTAAGCATTCCCTCACACAGCTCTGCTTCTCAGTATTAATTAGTGGCCTATTAAATTCTGAGCAACAGAGGAAGCAAATGGATTCGTTCCACAGAAATCAGCCCCCTGGTGTGTTCTCAGGATGGCACAGCAGTTAGGACATCCTACTGACATTCCCTTACATACACATACACACACACACACAGAGGCACACTCACACTGACACACACACCTCCTCCAGATGGGAAAAAGATGGACTCTCCACAGAATGCTCTTTGTGAGTGTTACTGGAGGCAGCAGGAGGGATAAGGCAGTGCCCTTGGGCTCCACTGAAGAGTTACCAGCTCAGACTGCTCTCTCTAGCCCTCAGGTGCTCAAACCTTTGAGCAGCTCCGGGAGGGATTCCTGGCGGCAGTCGGGCCAAAACTGTTAGCTGTGAATAAATCTTTATTTGTCGATTTCTTCATTGCAGCATTTCTGTAAGTAAGAAGTTCACCTGAGCAGCTCAGACATGAAGTTTTAACTTTTGATTTTATTTTAGTGCCTACACATGGGCTAATGTTTTGACTAATGTTTCAATGTATGCCACATCTTCCAAAATAAAAACTTCATATCTGAGCTGCTCCGATAAACTTCTCTCTTACATTTTTAGTCCTCTCCCGTTGACGCACCACAGAGTGAATTGCAGGAGCGTGAAGGAAATTCTTTTTTTCTAAACATTTCCGTTAGCGTTAATAGCTATGTTTTTGTTTATGTCAACCATCCAATCAGTGCCTGACTGAGATCAGGCTAGCACATCAAGGCTCGATCAAGCCAAAGAGTTAGGAGCTTTCCTCATAACAAACTCATTAAAAGCTCTTTAGATCTTGTGAACAAAAGGTTGGTGTCTTTGCTCTGTGTTTAATACTGATCTGGCATCAGTGCAGCCATTACTTCTGTCAACTGTATTGACCCTGACATTAGTCCAACAGTTTTCTTTTCAACCTGATTGAATCTAGTACAAATTTTTTGCATTGTCTGTTTATCACAGTTCACACCCACAGGCCAGGAGATATAAACTCCTGTTATTCCCATCTCCAGCCAACGCTGATGAAGCTTTCTGGATAGAAAGTGAAACGTCTTCAGGCTCAAAAAGAAGTCCAGTTGCCTTTAGCTGAACCACAACCTGGATGAATGAGAATCTTCACAGACATTGTCTGTTTATATGCAACAACATTCAAATTCAATCACATCTATTTCAATCTAGGCGTAGGTGGTAATGTGACATTTGCAAACATCTAACATATATTTAAACATCTAGAACTATAGGAATATCAGCTGAAAAACTGCACCAAGCATTTCAGTGTGGTATTGAGCCTACAATGAAAGATGTACACAGTACACAGAGGTCTCAGAAAACAATCATTAACAAACACATTTATATGGCTCCTTGCTTTAAAATGACTCAGACTCAGAATGGAGCTTGAATGGTAAGATCCTCAGACAGACACACAGAAATGAAAGTTCTAACAGGAAGACTTTAATATTACATCATTCATTGCTTGTCCAATAAGTTGCACCTATAGTCTATAGTCAAGTCTAACACTCATGCTCTTTCTGCTTCTCCATCCAGGGGGTAGACTCTGTCCCGGCCAGCTTAAATCAGGCAGGATCTGCTGGATGAAGATTTGCAAAATCCTGGACCATGGACAGGGCGACAACAAATACTTTTGTTTTAAAATATCACATATATTTTCTTTGGGAGAACTAAAACGTATGGGCTCATCTGCGCTCGCTCAGGCAAGAGCGTCTAGGCAGTAACTCTGAGATGTTTACAACCAAGGACCGTTTCAGGAGTCATTAGTGTCACAGTTCTTTACTTCAAACACTGCCACACAAGAAAGGGAGAAAGGGAATGGGGAAAAGCCAAGAGTTGTGTGTGAGAGAGTGCCTGTGTGTGTAAGCGTGTGCGCTGATGACTAGGAAGAAATGGGAAGAATAAGAGATGAGTAGCCTAAATGTTCTCCAAATGCAATAAAAATAAACTTTTCACTCAAGCTTTGTTAAGCACATAGTCCGGCCATTAAATTGTACTCACATACTCTCTCTCTCTCTAACCTACTCTCTCTCTCACTCACTCATTCTCTCTCTCACATACACACTCACTCACTCGCTCTCTCTTTCACTCTCTCTCATTCACTCACTACTCCCACAGGCTGGACAAGCAAATACGTGCCTCTGATGGTACTATAACATCCTGTAATTAAAGATTCTGTCGCACTACAAGGAGCAAACAAAGCCAGACCTCTGAAAATGACTCACCACAATGCAGGGGGAAAACACACTCTGCCCTCTGTCTAAATATTACCATCCTCTCTTCTCTCCCTTTAACCCTTCCTCCCTCTCTCTCTCCCTTCCTCCTTCTCCCTCATTCTCTCTCTCTCCCTCCTTCTCTCTCCCTTCCTCCCTTTCTCTTTCCCACCCTCCCTCTTTCGCTCGCTCTCTGTCTGTCTCCTTGCTTTGATGCAGTTGATGGCAGAGGTTGTGAGGATGCAGTGAGGGCCTCCACACAGCCGCCATTGTTTGTGCTGTGGCCTCATAATGAGTAAATGAGCTCCTTTAGGGCTTTCTCAAGGCCCGGGGAGCCCAGGGGTGGTAGCCTTAGCAGCCCCTGTAGGGCAGCAGGGCACCCTCTCAGACCCCTGCTCTGGTCCTCCCCAGCCAGTGCTCCCATGGAGGGGCTGGACCTCGAATGACAACTCACCACGAAAGAGGGACAGAAAAAAAGAAAAAAAAGGAAAAAAAAAACATCAGGTCGGCTTTTCTGGCTGGGTCGCGGCCAGTGTCTCAAGCGCTTTTGTGTGTACCCTGGAGCCGCGTAATCTCCTGCGCACACGTTGTGATTGATGTCCGCCCGTGTTGTCCGGAGCTCGCCTTAGAAGTCGGAGCATCTCAAAGGCCTGTTTGTCCACCGTCCGCGCCATGCTTACAAAGCGAGGAAAAGCTTGCCTTATGTCATTAGGGGGGAAAGGGCTGTAGGCGCTCACAGAAGTTCCAGCCCTACAGGGGAGACTGCTATGGAGAGTCGTGTCTTTCAAAACAGCCAATTTTTATTTATTTATTATTTATTTTATATATTATTATTTTAAGATATTTTCTGGGCTTTTTGCCTTTGAATGCATAGTACAGTGAAGTATAACAGGAAATTAGTGGGAGAGAGAGATAAGGTAAGATCGGCACAGACTCGGGTCAGACTTCAATCTGGATCCCCGGATTTATGGTATGGAGCCATGACGCCCCCAAAAAAGCCAGTTATTTTATGGAGAGGAAGAGGAGTCAAAGTGCAGGGTGATGAAGGCCCTCGCATGGAGATAAATGCCTATTTTATCCACTTCAGCAGGGCCTCAATAAACACCCCTATATGAGAAATTAGGATGGATCTTCCAGGTCTGATGTAGATGATGAGTTAATTATGTGAAATGTATACAAGCATTCCGGGGCATATAAAGCTCTCATTATGTTACAGGAATCAACACATTCAGGAAGTAAGCTTTGGTGGATCATTCTAGTCAACACCAGTTTCTCTCTCTCTCTCTCTCTCACGCAAGGTTTCAAATTTGCAACGTTGTCTCTCAGATGGCAATTTCAAAATCCATGGTTTTAATATAAATGTTCAAATATTCAATGTATAAATCTCAGTTAATAATCGGGAATTAAGGTACAGTATGTATTAACATAAACTATTCTGCACTAGCAGATTTAAAAGGAGAGGCATTTGAGACATAAAGTGAATTTAAGAACCTTCTTTGACGCCACGACAACCCATTTAGGAACTTTGAGCAAGGCGTTGAAATGGCTCTCCTAGTTGTTTTTACCAATCCTCTCCCTAATTCCTACTCACTACAGCTCCACAAATAAGTCTAGCACATCAACTCAAAGCAGATCTTTGTGGCCCTGCTTAGAGCTTGGAGGCCTCAGTGCTTAGCTTCTACACTCATGGGTCTCTCATTGCATTAGCCCAACACAGTTAGCATGGGAGTTATAGCAACAAAGACGACTAGTGTGGACTCCAGTCTGTGTACTAACACAGCTGCGTCATTAAAGCACTTCGTCAGAGCTCATCACACCGTCCAGCCCCACCTCATCCTGCTACGACGTTCGTTTCATCTCAGCCTCCGAAGAACAATTTCTACTCTCCCTATGTCTGGAACACACAGGTCCTAAGGAATTTGGCTATTCAAATGAAAAAAACACACACACACACACAAATGCACTCACTACGTCCAGCACCAAATCAATGCTGTGAGTGTCTGCAGAGAGCAGTTGCACTTTTCAACCTGACTCACATGGACCAGAAGATGGCCGCCCATCTCATCTTGAAGGCCGCACATCTGTGGCAGGTATGCGTGGGGGGGAACAAGAGAGGGGGAAACTAGATTATGCCAGCACGCATCTTCTATCTTCTCCTTGTGAAGATGCATTCACAGCCTTTTAAATTGGATTCCGGGAACACGCCATAACTATAACTATGGCGCTTGGGGATGCTGGGTTATGAATGCAGGACAAAGTGGATCAGATTTGGGTCAGATGAAAGACGCAAATTAGGTTCTGCACAGGTCCAGGTGTGGAGCTCACAGCGACAAGCTTATTGGGCCACTCTATACCATCTCCAGCGAGCGAAAAGGACAGAGGGCAACTGCAACGTTAGGCAGCTCTCTGTGAATGAGCTTCTTCTTTGGAGACCACTGGCTGAGATTCCCATTCTGATGCACAGAGGCCCCTAACTTACACTCTTTATCAGACTGATTACTCTGTTTATGTAGCTTTCCCTTTTCTTTCCAAATCTAATATACATGAGATACAATCTACAGATAGGACATTCACTCTCGGCAAAACTCTTGTCTTGGTATTGGTTGGTGTCTACGAGATAGGAAGCGAGCTGGACTGTGGACCCTTTCAGTAGGGGCTTGAATGAGGGACCCGCCATGTCTGCCCGGGCCTTTAAGAGTGCTCTTTGTTCTCCCAGTTTTGGCAGATGCTGCCCATCAATTACCAGGGGAAAAACAGGAATGCCATCTAATTGTCGGAGAAGTAATCCAGAGCACGTTGCTTTTGAACATCAAATTTACCAGCACATTCCTAAGTGGAAAGCACTACATTTAATACATGAGGAGCATATCACAAACAACTGTTGTTACTGCTCAGTTATAAAGTCCATTCAGGCCTGGTGAATGCAGCATTCTATGCCATGCACACACACTCACACAGAGAAAAAGAGAGGACACTCAGGGCTCCACTCATGATTTATAGTGGGAAATAAGGACAAACAGTAAAATGGAGACAGCGAAAGGAAAACCTTGTGTCTCAACGGGTCTGGCATTTTTCTTTCATTATAGAGACAATTAAGGCTGCAGCTCATAATGAGAGCACAGGACACGTGGGTGAGACAGTAGAACCGCTTAAGAAGAACAGGATGCACTTATGGGCTAGGACACTTCAACACACACAGACTTTTCTGTGGCTAAAGATCCTAAACCGTTACCTTACAAATCCTACACAAGGGATGTTTAAGTGTAAGCCTTGAGTCCACTCTTGGTAGCTCAGTTAGAGTGAAACATAGGCGCCAGAGCAATTTAGGCTGTTTTTCAGCAGCATGTACACGGGTCAAACATTCGTTTTAAAGGAAAGTTACAGCGGTAGAAGTATTCTGCCATTTGTGCGAAGAGTCTATTATGGGTTTTAATGAGTGTAGCAGTGCCAATTAGCCAGACACATCCAAATCACTATTTTTTTAAAAATAGTAATAGAAAATAGCATAACAAATGTCTAAGTGTCTGAAGCATAGCCACATAGCATTCGGACACTCTCAGTGTTTTCAGCTGTAGCATTATCAGGGTCCCGACGTGAACTCTAGCTTTGAGAAAACTGTTAGTGTACACTAATGTAGAGCTAATCAAAACCTAGGGAAGTGTTCACAAATATTTTTTAAACACTCCATGTGTACACCAACAATGTTCTGAGTGGTCAATTTCATGTTGGAGTCGTTTGTCTTGTCTGACAGGTTAACTAATAATTCTGCCAAAGCATTTTTTTGGAAAACATTGCATCCACTCAGAGAAGAAGTCAACATAGTTGAACAGTGTTGTTCAATTTGCCTGTTCATTTGTTATTTATATATCAGCAAGAAATGTAATACTGTTTTCTGATTGGCTGACGGGAGATGTAGCTCTGGTAAACGTTTTAGCACTTTTTCATATCTTTGTTTGGTAACTATAACAACCAAATAAAATAGGGTGGCCTTGTGGTCTACTTTCCACAAACCGCCAACAACACCAATGCTACACACTAGCCATTTTTTGTAGACTGCTGCTCAAAGCAAATAATTAAATAAATATAATAATAAATATGGCAACCAAGTGATATGCAGGCCATTTAGATGTCCTGATATAGGCCTTCACGTTTTGTCCATTATTCCGTATTTTATAAGTGAAATAGGGATAACAACAGTTATCTATTTCTTGCAAAAAACACATAATCTGCATTGTTTTGACTATTGGGTATTTGCATTGTGTGTTGACTGATACATCACTTTTAACCCACAACTGTTTCTGAATAAATCAACTCAAAGTCAAAATGAATGAACCATTCTTACGACAATCAAATTAGTCACGCTTCATGTGTCATAAGTCGAATCTTCTAAACTCAAAGCAGCATCACAAACGGCACACACAGGCCTCAGGTCATTATGGAGCCCTTAATAAACTGGAAATGCACAAGTCATATGAGTGGGCCTTCAAGAGAGCCTACAATCTACTATTTGACCTCAAGTATGGGTTTGAAGAGTTAATCATATTACCTTTTCCTCAACTCAGGCTAAATGGCATCTCTGTGATAACAGCTGAATCAAGGAGGAGGAAGTGCTTTGGGACCATGTGACATCCATCCACATGCTTTTTTTTGTGGAATCTAAGCATTCACTCCCCAAAATAACCGTCCCAACCAGAGCCCCCGGAGCATGCGAGTGTGCCAGTGTGACATTTTGCAGGGTGATATGTAATTAGTGGCACTCTCTAATGTAGCAAGATTGCGGTTTTCACGTGTTGTTGGAGAGTGGTATGAATCGCACCTTGGCTTGGCTTGGCACCTCGACGAAAATGTGGAGGCCAGATTGGGTCTGTGCATTTGTGCTGCTCACATCTGATTATATTACATTATAATCGTCATGTTTCAGACGCCATGCCAGCAGCCAAGAGCATCTGTTATTGCCACCGAAGCTGGTGTCTGATGCCTACCAGCTGTGGGCAAACAGACCACACTAGCGTAAGTGAAAGAGACAGGGGTGGGTGCGTGTGGGTGTGTGGGGGGTGCAAGCAATACATATATCATCTCACAGCTGTTTTTTGGAGTATATCAGCCAAAACAGAAGATTCACTTTGCATTATTTTGGAAATGTAAGATTGATGTGCGTTATGACAATCAGTGGGTTTGTGCCAGTGCTTCTTTGGGAAGATAAGGCACGGGCTATGTGTGGCTATGTGTGGGAGAGACAATCTGATCTCTGTTGCTTAGCATTACCAAGGCTCCGAGGCCCAGTAGCTATTCTAAAAAGCACTTCTGTTCCGTCTTCCCCTCTCCTTCTGTCTCTGTTGCCGTGGAAATACAGTTGGCAATAAGACAATGAAAAATGTTAGGTGTTAGAAGTAATATTTAATTAGGCTAATAGAATCAGAGAGTAATTGTTACAGAACGTCATGGGAAAACACATCTATAATGAATAGCGCCGCAATTTGTCTGAGGTATTCACATTGCCACCTTCTCTCCCTCTGCTCCCTCTCTGACTTCATTGAACTCAGCTTGGCATAGATGTGCATGGAATCTTGCAGGAGGATTCAAACACTGTTAAAGTTTGTGTTCAAACACTGTCAAAGTCAGTGTTCAGTTGTACAGTAGGCACTTTGACTACACGTATTGCTTTGAAATGATTGTAGTCATTGTTCAGTTATAGGCAGTTTGACTACCTGTATTGATACCATTGTAGTCATAGCTCAGTTACAGGCCCTTTGACTTGCTGTCATACCAACACTGTCAGAACAATGCAGTCTACGAGTCTGGACACACATTTAGGGGTGGCAGTGAGGTTCCCAGCACTATCTGACTGAGAAGATTATTACTAAAATGTGTCCGTAAAATTATGCTACAAAACTCCAGATTAGCCGGAAGAAGTTCGTTTTTGCATTAGCTAATCCAGGTTTGATCTAAAGTGGGATTCACTCACAGCTAATAATGCTAAGATTCCCTTTTGGTCAGTGATGAAGTCAGTAGCTCTATCTGATGGCTCAACAAGAGAAATCATATCAGTTCATAGATGAGGGGATTTATTTGGCAACAACATAAGGTACAGAGAATTTGCCTCAACTTACATACATTTAGCTGCGTAGCACAGACAAATTCCACATTTAACAAGGTTGATTAGCGCAAATGTGGGCTGCAGCTTTGCAATAACTCAGCTAATCTATGCAAACTTTCTTTAGCCCATCGCAACTTCCAAAGGTCTGGCTGCCTATGCGAGGGCGTATGGTAAAATATACTCAAGAAAAAAAACTCACAAAGACTGGCTTCTCCTCCGGCCTACAAAGGATTCCAAGTTTTTCAGCCATTCAGCACAGCTGTCCAGAATAGCCAACACTGGATCTTTTGTGAGGTGAGTCAGAGCGAGTGGGTGTGAATATATTAGCCCTTCACAACAGAATTATCTCTTTCTCGGGAAGAAAAAAAACATAGGAGAACATCGATATGTTTCCGGGCCGGGATTGTCATAAGTGTTAGCTGAATGGGTGGCATTGATGGCGGTGTAGGCTATTATGCCTCTGACCTGTGAGTGGTGGAGAGATTCGGGGCCTTTGCAAAACAAGCCAGTGGAAGCAAGGATGTTTTTCTGGCCGTGACAAAGAGACACTAAATTGTGACTGCGCATGTTGAAGCTCTGAGTCATGACAGGAGGCCATCATGGCGGTAGAGTCCAGACCTTTGGTCATTGTGTTTGTCCATTTTACTCCAGTGGCCCGGCTGGCCTATGGTTAAGGTCTGCTGGGGAGGATGAATGGTGAGAGAGAGAGAGAGAGAGAAGTCCTAGCCACTGGGTGAAGTCATGTTTTCCAGCATAGAGGGGGCTGCTGTCTGATTTGGACTCACACCCACTCTTTTGTTCAGCGTTTATTGAAATGGGGGTCAGTTAAACTCTTGCAAAAGGGACTGTTTTACATGAAAGGCCAGAGGATTGTTAAAGGCTGGTCTGTGAGCCCCATGCAGCGGCTAGGCCTCCCATAATAAACATATTGTGCATCCCAAACAGAAAAATGTAGCACAGGGTCACACAGACATTTTGGATACAGATGACATTTTTTTGGACAAAAGTTACCAGGCATTTTTGAAATTGCACAGATGGAGTCTCTTTTTTTCTTTCTTTCTTTTTTTTTTGCTCTCTCGCTCTGTTTACCACTCTCTTTCAATTTCCTCTCCTTGGAATCCAGCAACATCTCCACAGATGCCGATGTCACATAAGCATGCACGCGCGCGCACACACATACACACACACACACACATACACCATGTTTGCAGCCACTCTAAGCAATCAGTGTTGACATCTGAAGCAGTGACTGGTCAAATGAAGCTCAACAATTGATGTCAGAGCCTCACAAATGAAATAAATGGGACTTTGCTATGGTGTATTAAACACCCTAAATCTCTCTAATGAAGTGTCACACACCACTGCACACTGCCTTGCACGCCCAGGCATCATGACACAGACCACCGGCACCACACACTTAGTCCCAATGCATGGGGAAGACATTTAGATCAATGAATAGACCAGCTACTATGGATTCATCTGTGAATCGAAAGCTCTGACAATTAAATAAACTCTGACTGCTCAAGAAAAATGCAGCAAGCAGACGAGAGTAGTGAGGGTAAATATGGATAAACAACCTGATAAGAGGAATGAGTAGTGTTGTGCCACATGATGTTTTAATAGACGCTTCATGGTAGAATTCTCTTCTGGCTGGACCACCATATGCAAAGGATTCATACGAACTGTGTTCAATAGTTTTTGGTTAACATGTTCAAAAAATGACCTAGGAAAATTACATTAAAAATGCTCAGGCTATCTGCTATATCAAAAGCCCCTATTCCCTTCTACTATGTGCCCATTTTATGAAATGCAATTCCAGTAAATACAAAGCTGTGTTCAAGGTAACTGGAAACCAAGATTATTCCACCAGGACTACATAGAGGACCTATCAACACAAACATGTTTGTCTGCAGGTAGCATGGAACATGGCATTTTAAAAACTCTTCCCCTCTTCTCTTTCGTCAAACTTCAAAACTAAATTTGTTTCTACATGCTTTTAAAATGTGGCTTAGCAGATGACATTGATCATGTCTGTGTGCACTGGGCATGACAGCTTTCGGTGTATCTCAGTATGGGGGATCTAACCAACCATGCCTCCCCATCTTATTAAGAGCCTGTCCAGAACAAGAAGAGACCTCCTGCAAATCCATACTCTAAAGAAAGTTCATTGACAAATCCACTCAGAAAGCTGAAAGCAAACCTGCAGAGTTTTCGATCAAAAACAAAGCACAGATCAAACACACATATGTTTAGACATGACACAACAATGACACATACACACACACACACACACACATTTACAAGGATATCTAACCTCTCTCTCTCATACACACACACAATCACAATCCCCTCCGACACTACATGTACACTCACACACACACACACACACACACACACACATAGACATATAGACACACACGTTTACACAATCACAACAATGCCAGACACACACTCATTTACAAGCATCTCTAACCTCTCTCTCTCACTCTCACACACACACACACACACACACACACACACACACACACACACACACACACACACACACAATCCCAGTACTCCCCAACAATACAAACACACACACACACACACACACACACAATCATATTAAATCATCCTCTAAACACGGAAAACCTCAGACAATCAACTGCACCATTTTGTTTTCAATACGCCAGGCCACTGCTTTTGTTCTGGTGTGATGTGAATAAAAACTATCAGCTTGCGCGACGCTGTGGAGGAACAGGAACACAGTCACTTGTTTTGCTTTCCAAAAACGTGCCGTAATAGAAGTGGTGTTGCACTGCGGGTAAGACATTGCATCCTCCGTGACAGCATGCATCACATCTCCCGCCAAGCCTCGTCCAGGCTGGCTGAGGGGACTGAGAGAGGGAGAAAAGGAGGAGAGACAGAGAGAAAAAAGAGAGAAAAAGAGATGGAATATCTAAAAGGGGTTAAGTGTTGAGGTTACCCATCCAAGGAGGATAAAATGAAGGCTCTCACTTTGATGGACACCGGAACCCGGATCCCTGGTGTCCCAAAATATTAGGTTTCTCTTCTAATAATGTTGGAAATATTGCCTACTGTCACCATTAATCTGTGCGGCCGGTGGCGCTGATTGCAGGTGACGCGGTCACAGCAGAGTGGTTGTGTTCGTTTCTACACACCGTCAGCTTCACTCCCCTCGCCAGGAGCAGCGGCAGCCCCGCTGATAGCAACTCTCCTCCGCTCACTAATGGGTTGTGACAGCGGAGAAGGAAACCTTTATTTTAATTCAAACAACAAAACCTGAAAATAGCTAAACTTATGTACGTGGCCAACTTTTTTTTTTACCTTGCTTTTCTATCTCTCTTGTTTTGTTTTTCCGCCGCTTTACTGTTTTGTATTGCTTTGTTTTGTGTAGCTATTTGCTTCTGTCATTTTTTTTTCAAAGGCAAGGCTTTTTTTATTACTGGAAGCGGGGCAGCTGATGGCTGGCAGAAGACTAGGTTTGTGTACTACCCGCCCGTCTCCTGCCCAAAGTAGAGCAGCCAAAGGGTCAAGATGTTTGCAGATGTGCTGAAAGACAAGGGACTGGGTTTGTGCGCTACCCATCTCCTGCAGTAAGGAGAGGGCTATGAAGGAGGTGAGGTATTGCAGATGGGATGAATGGCGCAAAAACATTTGTCAAATCAAAGACTTGAATTATTGCATCGGATTCAGCCAGTTTCACATGCCACTTAGAAGCGCTATTGTCCTGGCCTTGAACAAGGAGCCCCTTTCTTCTGAGGAGGTGAAAAACAACCTTAGCGATTCTCATAATCAAATCTGTAAGTCCCAACGGCTCTCCGCAAGCAGGCCTCTGGAATTCTTTGCATTGGCCATGGTCGGGACACACTGTTTGGCTCAACAATGGCAACATTGATTTTAGCGCGCCGAGAATTTTGGTTGAGCTGTGCAAACTGAGCTGAGAAATGGGGGGAATACCATTTTTTGGACATTCCCATGAGGAATGAGAGTCACCATGACCCCCCGAGATCACAGAGGACCACCCCCCACCCCCTCCCCCCGAGCTCCTCCGCCCCCTTTGGGTTCCATGGAAGTCTGGCCTCATCCGGCCATGATCTCACCCCTCTGTCATGACACAGACACATCTCTTGGACTGACGGATGCCATTTTCCAAGTCAGAGACAGAAAAAAGGCACTTCCTCTTTTTTTTCCCTGCTTGTTATTCTCCACTAGCATGCACATAAGCATTGATATAATTTACCCTGTTGTCTCAGCACAATCGCGCCTTGTTTACCAAATGGCATTCTTCGTACAAAGCAGGAGGCTGGCTCATGTTTTTAGGAACTGATGTTACATTGATGTGCGGTTGCTATGGAGCTGCAGTTGCCGTGTGAAGTCATGACCTTCCTGTTTGACTACATAGTAACTTATTGAGTTGATACAAATTACCCTGATTCTCTATCTACCAATTTAGCTGCTGGTAGTGAGCAAGGGTCAAACAGTTCTTTTCATGGCCCTCCTTTTGAAGTGCCTGCTACCACTGTGAGGTTTTAAGGCTGTGCCCCATGCGGTGGGATGAGAAGGTGGGGGTGGGAGGTGGGGTTGGGGTGGCAGCAAGGCTGTGAACAGGGCGGGGGTGTGGATTTCACACAATGGTCCCCATTGCCTTCCCCACTGTCGTTGCTCACTTCAAAAGAGCCCCGGACCCTTGTTGCCAGTTCTGGACATGCATTTTCCCAGCAGATCTAAATGTTTTATTAAAGGTAACACCTCTCCTCCAGCCTCTCCTCTCTCTGATACAGCTGCACAAGCCAGACAGCTAAAGGCAGCAGAGAGAAACGCTCACATACAGAAACAAGTTGACACAAGACTGTCTACTATTCTATGCATGCATGTAAAACTGAATACACACGCATTTTGAATTGCAGCATCTCTTCCGTGAGGGCCGTCCATCAACATACATACTCATAATATTTATCTTTTACTTTACAGAGGCAGTGCATTTAATGGTAGGATGGTAAAGTTACCCCTTTTAAACTTTAGTTTTGAACTGTTCCTTATAGTGTGTCAGAAAAGTGGAATTCCGATGATGAAGTGTAGTTGAGAAAATAGTTATCTACTTACCCGGTGCTAATGTCATCTAAAGTGCCCTCAAAATCTGCAGCCAAGACAAGAAATTCATCACACAGCAAATGGCCACCTGGTGCACAAGGCCTAGAATGTTCCTTCTCAAATCCTCCAGAAAAATATAATGATTTACAATAGGTATACATAATTGATTGCCAATCAGTCTTCTGATCAGCTCTTAAAGAGGCTAGTGTGTTGTGTGGGGGAAGACGAATGGCGGAGCGTCCTTTTGTACAACAGATGGCAGGGATCCTAACAATAAGGTTTTTGCTTTCCTCTGAAA
>JAGFZM010001295.1:23926-61392 GCA_017657215.1 Limnothrissa miodon
CTGATTAGTGTGAGTGACAAAGTGGTGCGGCGAGTCTACTCAGCCTTTCATAATAAATCTATCAGAGGGTAATAGAATTCCATCAATCCCAACGGTGGAGCCCCCCCAGGGGGTGACTGCGGCAGAGACGGGGGGAGGGGGTGTGGGGGTACGATCCTCTGGGATTGTACAACTGTTATTATTCAATTATGCTTCTTTCTTCCCAGTTAAAAGACCATGATATCATTATCACTTAATGAATATATATAATTGGATCTCAGATCAGGGCTTCCTTTGGGCTGATGAATGCCGTTCACAATTCATTCGGCCTGCCTGCCTGCCTGACTGCCTGACCTACGCTCTGCTTGTGGACGTCCATTTGCCAGTTTTAGCTGGAAACTGATGATGACAGAGAGAATTTGGAATTAGCTCAGTGTTCATTCAATGCTTAGTTAAACACAAAGGATAATAAAAATTGAAACAGGGTTGGCTAGGGGGAGTGGGACTACAGCCTGATCTATAGAGGCTTTCAGAGGTTAAGGCTGGAAGGGTAAATTTTATAGACATAAACACATTTTATTATTATTATTTTTTTTTATTTTTTAATATAGACTATTTGTGCTTTTCATTGTTTATTCTTCATTATCGGTTAGAAGACCTTTTAAAATTTGATTAAAATAATAAATAAGTCATATTTGCTCTTTACGTCTCTGATGACTAATTAATATTTTTTTGTGAACACATTCAATTCAATTCAATTTTATTTCTACAGCACATTATACCAAAGTCATGTCTCATAGTACTTCACAGCAGAGAACACCCATGAGCAACAGGGGCAAGGAAAAACTCCCTTTTTTTACATTGGTTGTGGTCTAGGAGGATATCTTGGGAAGATCCATGTCTCAAGGAGCTAACCCAATTGCCATGGCTCCTAGGTTGCAAATTTGCAGTCTCTCAGATGGCAATTCCAAAATCCATGGTGTTAATATAGCATCATAATAGTCCATGGATATAGTACCAAATCATTAAATCCATGGAGTTAATAGCATCATAATAGTCCATGGATATAGTACCAAATCATTAAATCAGTGGAGTTAATAGCATCATAATAGTCCATGGATATAGTACCAAATCATTAAATCAGTGGAGTTAATATAGCATCATGATAGTCCTAGAATATAGCACTGAATCACAAGATCCATGGTGCATATAACACCATAATAATCCCATAGTAATCCCAAGATATAGTCCCACATCAAATGTGTGATACACATGCCCTGTTGTAAGGGGCAGAAGAATAGATGCCTCATAGTCGGGCCATAAATATCCCTGTGGTCTAATAAAAAACAATAAGGCACTGATGGAGACAATGGTGACGAGAGGCACTAAAAACATTGATTCAGCATTCACTCACTTCATTTAAGGTGAAGAGGAGGAGGGCAGGACAGACGGAGGGAGGGAGGGAAAGAGGGATGGATGGAAGGAGGAGTGGGGGGATGACACAAGGGCGAAAGAAAGGATTGCGGCTGCCTCTTTAGCGCTTGAGTGTGGAATGTTGTCCACCCATTGGTGACCAGGAGCAACGGGCACCGCCCCTCCACATTGTCGGGGGTAAATGTGGCGTAGACCAGGCTGGCGTGTGCTACCATGCGCTCGCCGTGATCAATCCTGGTTAAGGAGGCTCTGTCAACAGCATGGGGCAGCCTGGGAGCATAAGGAGGAGACTGGGGAGATGGGGTGGCAGTAAGGGTGGAGGTGGAGGTAGAAGGTGGGTGGTGGTGGGTGGGTGGCTTCTCCTCCAGATGCTCCTGCCCCCAAACGTCCCTTTAAAAAAAAAAAAAAAAAACTCTGAACCAAATCTGTCTCAACCTCCCAGCAGACACATTCAGACAGTGCCACCTCAAACATGCCCCCCCCCAACACATATGTGAACACACCCACACACACACATATACACACACACACACCCCTCACCATACATCACTCCAAATTAAATTTACATTAGGCCCTCCTCAATCAGAAGCCCTGCGGAACAACCTGACATCATTAGATGGAGAGCATGGCTGCCATCCATTACGGCCCTATTATACACATGTCTCTGAATTTGACCAAAGTTCATGCATACCTAAGTGCAAGTTTGTGTTAAAAATTAAAGACTCTTTTAGGAGGACAAAGGAGTTTCTGAACTGTTGACTTTGAGAGGGTCTTCATTAACCCAAAGAAGACGGCTCATCACCAACGACAGGGTCTCTCTCTCTCTCTTTCTCTTTCCTCCCTCGCTCTCTTTTCATCACACGCTCCCATTTTCCTAATTTCCCCCTTTTTTCCTAGCCCTCCTGTCTGATACACAGCCTCTCCAGTCCTTTGGTTCTTCCAAAACATCAGGGAGCTATCACAGAGAGAGCGAGACAGAGACAAACACACATTAGGAATGTGTGGAGTTTGTGTGCACAATAGATTGTGTGTGGAAGAGAGAGACAAAAAAGAAACGAAGGAGAGAGGGGGGGGGTAAAGGGAGAGAGAGAGAAGTGGTGCATATACTCTCCACTCTGTCTTTCTCATTCTCTCTCTCTCTCTCTTTCTCTCTCTCTCTCGATTAAAACTATATTTGTGGAGCGGCGTGTGAAAGCAGCTGGAGAGGAAGCCCACGGTAAAAGCACCTGCGTGCCACTCGTGCACTCTTTAATTGCTTCATTATCACTCACACTAATCCCTCTCCAATTTCCACACTCATTTCCTCACTCTAATTTGTCCTGGGCTCCCTCTCTCTCTCTCTCTCTCTTTCTCCTCTCTCCTCTCTCTCCTCTCCTCTTTCTCTCTCCCTCTCCTCCCTCAAAACGCCTGCCGCCTATTTGCTTTCCAAGGCAATGATAACAATTAATGCTCCGCTTAGCAAACGCTTGTTCCATAAAACCTGTTTCAGCAGCTAAACAAGAAACGCGCTGACAAACAGACTACAACTTCTAGCCTCACTGCTCCGTCCCGCCGTTTGTCTCAGTAATTATGCTTTAATTACAGTTGTGTATGCTAACACCCTAAACATTTGCATAGACTATGTCCAACTTCCTCTCGAGGTGCCTCTTTCAAGGAAGCCTGCTGACAACATGCATCTCATTCATTGTGCTCACTCAAGGGTCCGCTCATTGGTTGGTTTCACAGCACTAGAGAACTCATTGGAGAGGGAAGAAGTAAATGAGATTTGTTTATTTGTCAACAATCCCTTGCTTTGAATAAATTACTAAACAGACTTAATATGATAACATTATATGTCCTTTATATGAGGGATCTATCTGTGTCTTTCTCTGTAGATGTGGGAATATATCACAATAACACAATCTTTACTATTATGTGGTTGTATTCCGTATCAAAGGAAAAGGCACATATTTACACACATAAACACACAATTGTGCGCACACAGCTTCTCAAATTCACATGTTCTTACAAACGATTTCACATCATAAACACACACACACACACACACACCAATATATTCACATCTCTTTAGCCTTCTATCCGCATGTTTGGTCACACTCACTGATGAAAACAGGCAAAGGTCCACCCCATCATCAACAAACACATTGGGCTCGTGTAACCCAACGCCCACGGACACATTACGGCAAGTGCGGACGTGCTCACTTCACATCAAATCACCATTGAGCGCAATCCCCCTCCACCTTAACCAATGGCTCACAGCGCTAAGCAATCCTCAAGCGTGCAGCCACACACTCACACCACCGCCATGAACTCCAAGCCATTAACATACAAATGGGCCGCACTTAACACGTGATTAAGATCCTAAATGCCACAAAATGCTACAGAAGCACCAGGAGAAGAATAAATAACCCAAATGGTGCCGATTCCCTTCTTTCCGAAGAGGCCACATTAGCTGTAATGCTGTTATTTAATCATCTATTACTGAGCGAATCTTCTAGAAGAAGTTCAGGGGGTTGGGGGGTGACTGGGCGGGATAAAGCGCACACAAAAATCAAGTCTATTGACAGCCTGACCGTGTCACCATTCCCGGTGAACTAATGAGCCATAATTAGCCATCCCATTCCAGCTCCCTCTTTGTCCTCATCCAAGATGAACTTGCAGGCTGGTTGACTCATGAAGTGGCCTCCTTAAACCGCCATTGTCTTTAAACACATTCTCCAGCATAGCATGAGCTGCCTTCACACATTATCTCAATTCAATTCAATTTCAATTCAATTTTATTTATATAGCGCATTTTTACAAAAGGCATGTCACAAAGCGCTTAACACAAGAGGCCCAATGAGCAACAGGGGCAAGGAAAAACTCCCTCGCAGCGTTTTTTGTTTTTACTTGTTATGGTAGAGGAAGAAACCTTGGGCAGTTCCAACGGCTCAAGGGGCTAACCCAACTGCCTAGGGCAGGTTTTCTGTCTCTTAGATAGTGAGTAGTCCACTATTATTCCATTAGATACACATTACAAGAAAATTTTGGTAAATAAAGTAAAGTAATATAGGAGTCCCATTAGAATCCCAGGATATAGTCCCATGTCATTAGGCGCAGTCAAGCCAGGGGCCAGCTAGAGGCTGTAACAATCATGTCAGGGTCATCTGTGAAGCTGAAGGCAGACCGCCCAGAAAGCCAGAGATGCAGGATCAGGCAGTGGAGGGCAGGGGTGACCCTCAGCAGGGAGGCAGTGGCATGGACAGTGGAGTGGGTTGAGGACCATTCAGGAGTGCCGCCGGATCACGTTGGAAGAACGTCCCAGGAGAACCCAGGAGGTGCAGGCGCAGGCAGTGGAAGGCAGTGATGACTCACGGCAGGGTGGTAAAGGCATGGAAAATCAGAGAGGAGATGAGTTAGAACAGTCTCCATCAGATTTCAGAGAATGTGAGTTATATTGCATGTGAAACCATATACAGATGTTGGCTAAGTGAAGAGAGAGAGGTAAGTGGAGAGGAAAAGAGAGGAGGAGAAAGACAGAGTGAACATTGTACATTATCTCCATCTGTGAAGATTCTCATTCATCCAGGACATGGTAGATCTAATCAAGAATCTGTCCAAGGTTTCTTCTTAGACTATTAAAAAATATGTGAGTGTCTCCTTGGCCCTGTTGCTCATGGAGGCTCTTTGCTGTGAAGCAGCTTGAGACATGACTGTTGTATAAGGCAAGGCACTGTATAAATAAAATTGAATTGAATTGAATGGTAGCTACAAAGTGTTCAGTTTTCTTTAAGTTCCATTCTTCAAGCTCCCTCTAAAAGAACACTTTGACACAATATCTCTCCTCTTGGCTGCTCATGGGGAAGTCCACATCAAAGACCAGTCTCCATCAACTGTTCCTTGCTATGCTTTAATGTTCATTCATCGTGAGTGGTATGTGAATGGTAATTGCATGTAATAATTGTGCCTATTTTTGTCTCCTTCATCTGAGATGTTTTCAAGATAGGAAGCCGTTACCTCAGCGGTTACTGGTGGACTGCAGTGCGTGTAATAGCGGCGTAGGGATAAAACACAAGCTGAATTGAGTATTGTTTGGAAGGAAAGACAGAGAAAGCATACTAAACTATAACTTAAGTCATGGCTCATTAAAGCACATCACTACTGTCATCTTCCAGCTATTATGTGGTATTTATTTGTCTCCGTACAATATGACATATGACACACAGGCACACACCCACATACACCCACACACACATATGCACGCATGCACACACACACACATTACATACACAAATATGCACACAAACACACACTCAGCTCTCTTAGTCATCTTTTAGCCCACAGAATCCATCATCGCTGGGAAACAAAACAGTCCTGTTATGTGCAAAAGCTAGTCACTGTGAGAGAAAAAGACAACTCATTAGACTGGCCACTGAGTCATTTCTTAAAACAAGTTTCAATACATCAACTTGACTGCAAGTTTGATTGAACAAAAGAGCTCTGTTTTCATTGTATTTGGCACTGTCCAAGTAAATAGACTGGTGTAATAACTCAAGATATGTGTATTCGTTTTTTAAAAACTAACATAAAAGCATCTTTTGGAGGACTATCTTTACCTTTACCCAATGCTTTAAGCTAACATATTTTTCCGTTATCAAAATAAAATGAGAACGGTCTTGAATCTGTTTCTCTGTCTGTCAGTGGGCTGTTTCTCATGGGTTCTGACCCATCGTATGGGTTCACTGAAGTCAGGGAGCAGAGAAATTCACCCAGCCCATCATTTATTTTTGTCTCCACTAGACATGGCCAAGAACAGCTCTTTGAAACGTGGTAACAAGGATCAATATCAATTTGGTGACCCCGGACCCCGCCTGTGTGTGTCAAAGCAGGCAATCTGAAGGCGAATGAAGTATTTCATCTGACGTGACCCTGCTCTTTGACCTGTCCGACAACACCGACCCTCGCCTTCCTCAGGCCATTGTGCTCCAGGAGCAGTAAACAATCCCACCGAGTTGTTGCACACTTGTCACAACGTTGGTGGTGGCCAGCACCTACCTCTTTCTCTTTAAGTGTCAGAGTACAGCCATAGCCAACTGGGGCCTGACGCGGGTGGCGGCATTCAGCTGCTAAAAGCAGGGATTTCAGGCTGCGATCCGAAAGAGGCAGTTGTTAACTAACTAACTAACTAACTACGGCCGTGCCAAATCCACATTGCTGAGGATGCTATTAAAAAGCTCTCACCCATGAAACCTGATCTAGTCACATGTGCTGATCTGCATGTTGTAATTAGAGAGAGGAACGAGGGGGGGGGGGGGGGTTTGGTGGACAGATATTCTGTGTCCTGAACTTCTTTTAATGAAGCAGGAAAGTATAGATAATGTGTCATGTGTGCGTGGCCAACGCAGAAAGATGAAGATGAAGACAAAGATGGGACAATTGAGACAGAAATGCCATGGAAAGCGCAAACAAACATTGATACAAACAAATAATGTCCCCTTTGGGTTCATTCATCTGACAGGCTGGGGAGAAGTGAGAGGCTGGGGGAGTTCAAGCAGGGGGAAGCTGCGTCTGCCATGGTCACCAATCCTTCATGCTACAGGCACTCATCCATCCAGTGCGCGCCTCTTAATCTGGTCCTGCCAACACACTGGAAACAGAGACCTTCAACAACTCAAAACAAATGATCCTCCCAGCCACGGGAAACAACTCATAGCCAATTGTTCAAGCCCAGGCTTGAGTCGGTGCTGTGAGTCTGCTCTGGGGGTGAGAGGGCCGGTGTGGGATGCCAGGCCTCCCGGCAGGCAGGAACTGGCACACATGTGGTCCTCATCAATTTTTTTGGAGATCCGTAGGCAACACCAGGCCGGAGTTTTCTGGGTTCCAGAACATGCCGCTTATCTAAATAAATAAATAAATAAATGGCAATTTAAATTAGTACAAACAAGCTAATATTTTTACACACTCAAAAGGTCTTTCACTTTCCTTCAGAGGTCAAAGTCATGCATTTCTCCTAGGCCATGAACATGTATAGCTTGTTCAGATTTTGGTAGACCTACCTCTGTGGTATAGGACTTAGATCACCATAAATATGTTGAGAGTTGAGAGAGATTGGATGGTGTTTTTTAGCATGAAATTAATTATACCATTTATTCATCTATGTACTGATCGTGGTCAGGTGAAAGAAGCCAGTAATTCACACAAAAAACAAAGATCTTACAACCCCCATTTTGGTCAATGTAAATCACTTTGGGCCTCCATTTACTGTTTGTCATTGAAGAACACTGAATTCGGCTTTTTAGCGTACAGCAAATGTCCAAACTTCACAGCTTATTGAATGACTCTTACAAAAGTTGACTTGCCATGTGTCATGGGAATCATGATGTTATACAGTATTCTTGCCTGCATCTTTAAGGTCCCACATATCTTTTGATATACATTCAGACAAAATCGGCATAAATAATAGTTACAATACCAAATCTCTGGTTTCTGTGGAACATAGTGGGCGTAGTGTTTCGCCCTCCCTCCCTCCTAAGGTTCATGTTGGGGTCTGGGCCGTGGTTGTGGGTGCCAGGGTGAGTGTAGTTGTGTGGGTGACCTTTGTGAATCACCCTGATCTCATCCTAATTTTACAGTGCAACCAGAGCTCCTTGTATCAGGCTCATGTGAGTGGTGAGTAAGGGGGCTGGAAATACTCGAGGGGAAAGGGTGTGGTGGGACTCCTTCCGTACCTCCGAACGAGTGGAATGGGTGGGGTTGAGGGAGCAGGACACAAACATGGCCGTGTTGACAGGGCAGCTGACACCTGTGGCAATGCCCCAACTTCACAGGCAGGACACCGCAGGCTGCCCTCGCAAAACAGAAGATTGGACAAAAACGACCTCCCAGACACTCCCTAAGCAATACCATAAATCCAGAGAGCCGGGTTTGAGTCTGTCCCAAAATCATTTCCCGACCCTTCTCCATCTCTCTCTCTCTTTCACTCATTTCCTGTCATTCTCTCCACTATCTGATTACAAAACAGATGCATGCACCTACTCTTACTAGATCTGATAAAACAATCTGACGGCAAATCAAGTTAGAACTTCTGGGTCAACGCAAAAATGTTAGCATCTCTTTTCAGATATTCTGATCGCTAAAAACAATTATCCTGCAGTCATGAGGTAGACGGACAACTATTAGTCATTACACATAGAAGAAAAAACAGCACAGATATTTGACCATTGCCACGCCACAGGGGTAGAAAGGTAATTATATTGTGTTAGAGCTGTGCTTGAAAAAATTGACATTGAAATTAAATGATGTGAGAGCATTACAGGGAGATCAGTCAGCTGACTGGGGTTTAGGAAATCCAATTTAGAAGAAGCCAAACTGTTTTTTGAAATTAATCAAATGTTTACAAAGCTTCTAATGTGCTGAAGGTGGAAGACCTGCTCCCTCCAGTCTAGATGAAATCACACTGGCCCAACCATGCAAAGCCATCCCATGACTGCCCAGCTTTTAAAACTAAGTCAAGGGACCAGTTGATTCCAAAAATCACTGAAGATGCACAAGTCGGGACACCTTTGGCTTAGTTTTCAAAGTTGTCTCTCAGAATCAGTGGAACATGTATACACAAATATAGTCAGACTTAAGACTGTCTGAAAAATATGTGCTAAGAGGATGTATTAAGAACTGAGAACAGAAAAACACTAATTAACTAAATCTTTACAATAATAAAGATGAAAGTATGCTTTTGTTTTAACAGAAACTACTATGGTGTTGTGTGCTTGCTGAGAATATCTGTATAAATCCTTATTTATTTTTATTTAATTTGATGTGTCAGGTTTCAACTCATATAGAATTACATCACGTGACAAAAGTGCAACTTTGGTCAACTAAGAAAGAATTAGTACACGTTCCACTGAAATCTCTACCACTCCATACGAACGCTGTCAATGTAGTACAAAGCCACAGTTAGTTGTGTGCCCTGAATAAGTTGCCTAAACTGGACAAGTAATCTAATGATCAAACAAGGGTGCAAGTAAAGCAAATTTTCTTGTTTTGCCCTTTGAGGCCTCATCTGGGGAGGATGACGGAGGATGGAATGGCTTGTGAAACTCTAAGAAATATGTGACTTGGTCGGTATTTTCATTCACTGGGCTTTCATTGTCTGGAATGTATGTCCAAAGCATGTACATAGATGAATGACCCGCGGAAGATTCCCGCCGAGTCGTCTATGGAAGAGCCTGTGGCAGTGGCAGGCAAATTTAATATGTGGTTTCCACAGACAAAAGTGTGTGTATGAGGGCACAGGGGTGTAGGGGGACGGGGGGGGTTGGGCTCCCCCCCAGGCTAGGCGATAAAGAGGAGTAGCACTGGGCAGGATGGGGAAGAATAGTGTCTTTGTACGAAGGGGAAACTTCAGGGGGTGAGGACACACAGTGGCATTGGGGGTGGAGGGTGGAGGTGAGGGTTCCATTTCATCACAGGATGCTGCAAACACCATCCGTGGATGTTGAGAATGTATTTCTATTTATGCTATACACCTGCATTTATGATCTTTGAATAAGGCTGGTGTGGCGTGCAGAAGCTATGGGAGATGATGAAAGGTGGTATACCATAAATATTACAGCAAAATTCAACAAAATTACAATCATGGCGCAGAGGGATGTTTACCAACTAGCAGAGGATTGTGGAAACCATCCATCCAGGAGTCTCAGTTCCATGCTGGTTCCCTAAATTCAAGCAGATATGCCTAAACCATAACCCACGTGAACCACACTCGCTCTCTCTGACAGATAGCAGTCTTCTGCAGCACCCCACACATATCTGGACATAGGATTCTATCGCTCAGACGGAAGCTATACCAAAGTGTCACCCAGACAGTGCAATGACCCAGCCACACCTTTGCTTGGGTCCGGAGCCAGTGTTTATTTTGATGTTGCCCACGGGGACACCTCAGAAAAGATCAAGGCAGCCAGTGCCGGCCACTGACACCGGCACCCAATTACTGCAGCATTCTCTGATTGCATTTTGCACATTAGGCACTTTGTAAACATTTGATAAGACTCAAAGAAGGGCCTCGCTTGTTCCAAATGAAATTAGACGCAGATGCAAGTCATCTGACGGGAATAGTCCTTAATTTCTAGTATAGATTGTTTTCATGCAGAATTCTAACATGATAATTGAATTTGCTGTTCTAAGCACTCCTCAAGTTAAATCACATGGCCTCATTAGCCGTTTAGTGGGTTCCTTTGGTTTGCTAGTGCGGGCCGCCACAGAGTAGGCCAAAGTTCCCGGGCTGCCAAATGACAATTTGCCTCCATGCTTTGATGATTTTATTACGTGTTTAAATAATACAAATAGCCCGATTCTCCGCAAGGCCCTGTCTGTAATGGAGGGCAACTCACTGAAAACAACATGCGCAACACCCAACACGTGGCCATTAGTGGCCATTCACAAAGTCTCACAGCAAAGCGCCAGTCAGACAGCTGCAGAGCCCAGGCAGGGAGCCTAGGGCACACAGCAGCCCGAGAGCTGACTCCAGAAGAGCCTGTCAAACACACATAAACACACATACACACACACACACACACACACACGTGGAACAGTAATGTGCACAACCAACTATCCTAAGAATCCCTGTCAAGATTCTCATTCATAGCATGTTCGTTCGTTGCCTTAGTGTTCAGTTATATATAGGCAACTGGAGTTCTTGTTTTGGAGCTTTTCAAGATGTTTTACCTTCTATCCAGAAAGCTTCATCAGTTCTAACTGGAGAATATCAGTAGTTGATTGAGATGCTTTCGGAGCATAACTGATGAAGCTTCCTGAATAGAAAGTGAAACATCAAAATAAGAGATAATAGATAATCCAAGAAGAGATAATATAACATTATTACCTTTTTTATTCAAGAGATGGCATATGTTAAATACCCATTTGTTAAATACCCATCAATGTGCGTATGTAAGACTCATACCTGGAATTATAATTCAACAAGCCAGACATCATTGTTTTACAGTCTTTAATAGTTCAACATAAGAGAGTAACATATTTTGAATGTGAAAGTGTCAAAGCGCTAGGTGATCACGGATCGCAAACGGTGATCACAGATCGCAAACATGGTGTGTGTGTGTATGTGTGTGTGTGTGTGTACACAATGGACTGGCCTGGACTCTGTTGGATCTCTTATATACTGGAATTCAATTTATTTCATGTGTTCATTTTACCAGGTGAGGTCCTAGATATTATATTTCTGGGGATCCCCATGTCCCCACATTCTCACTGACAGACTGTCAACAAGGAATGAATGTTACTCTGTATTTACAGGAGTACAGAGGTGCATGTATGTGTAGTAAAAATGCAAACATTCAATTTAAGGATAAACAAATAAGCTCTCTATTTTTCAGGGTCATAACTATGATGCAGTATGGTGCAGATGTAGCAGGAAGAAAATTACACATGATTTTAACAGTTCAGAAAATAAAAACAAACTGCTATAGGTTTTTCAGTCAAGTCATCTATTTCACCAACTGTTAAACTGAAATAGAGAAATGTTTGGTTACATTTTGTTGCAACAATTGAACATTATATTGTGAATGGAAAAAAAATCTGTGTGTCTGCCTATGAGCAAAAGTTATTATTTGATAACTATTTATTTTTATCTGTGGTATATATTTTGATGTGTTGTAGCATAATAATCTAGTGGGTTGGATTCACCAGTCAGAGCATGCAGCTTACTGTTACCGTTACACTTGGCCTATATATAAATGGTTCAACCTATCGATACTCCTCTGAAATAGATCCATCAGGCTGCATTTGGCCCATTATATTTTCAAACATTACAGCAGACTCATGAACAATGGCTGTCAACTAAATGCTTAAAAAATCAGCATTTACCCATACTTTTAACAATAATAACCTTCAAGAATGATATCATACTTTCTTGTACCTTTGAAATACTTCACATTTGATCATCAAAGACACGACCATTCCATGTACAAATGATTTTTGTAAAATAATATCATTAGCAAAGAATGCAATAGCGTTTAGCCGACATTTTTAAATATAAAGGGTGTCTGGTTTGCACTGCATGAAGGCCTTTAATGCATATTTGACAAACCCCTCGGTTGTTATGTTCCAGGTGCGGACATTAAGCTATATCTGTACCATGCAGTAACACTAGTAAATTATTATACACGAGCGAAGAAATGTGATCTTTATTATTAATTTGTGCGCCATCCCTGCCCAGCAACTGAACATACATAGGGTGGGAATTGATTGTCTCCAAAATTCATCTTTATACTCAGGAAACCATAAATTATCCAGTTCTGAACGAACCAGTGGCACGTCAGAGCAAAAGCCTATCTTTTCTATTCAAAAATATCTGTGCATGGAAGGAATGGACAGCTCTTTGATGGATTGAGAGAAAAAAAGAAAGTACACTTGTTATCTTGTAAACCTCAACATGTAAGATAGGGATCTGAATGTCAGCAACAAAAATGGAATTAACAAGAGCTCTTTTTATTGATACAGAAGGTCATTAGGCTGCCAAATGGGTAATTATGGAAATGGTGTGCTCGGCTCTTTGGAATGTTTCCCTCCTTCCCGTTAAGGATTTGAGAGCCTTCAGTCCGTCTCTCTCGTGGGAAAGTTCAGCCATAACAGCAAGTGTACCAGCAAAATCAAATTAAGCAAAGAGATTTCATTAGTCTTTATAGCCGGGAGGCATTTGTAAAAGTACAGAGCTGAGAAGTTATGCGAGACTCAAAGGAGAATTATTAGCTAATGATAAAGGACATACCTAGAAGACACATGCAAGATGAATTGAAGCCATTGATTGCACTTCTCAGAGACAGCGAAATATCGATGCTCTTGTTCTTCACTCCATACAGTCTACTCTGTTCTTATTGAAGTTATGAGCATTTTGTTTGCGGAGAGGATGGAATCAATGTGAAAAGTAGGACTTTCCAGAAATGCTAAAAAGGACGGACAAATATGAGCAAATCGAATATTTTTTAAAAGAAGAAGAAGAAAAAGAAGAAGCATGTTTTGTTGTTGTCTCTCGTGCAACAATGTCTCTTAGCAGCATTCGATATAGCTGAAAATAAATCACCAGAGTGTGGGTTTACATGACCAGCTCCATGGTTACAACAAGGAGCAGGCGAAGAGGCCTGGCGATATCTTTTTTTCATGATGGAAAATAATCAACGTCTGATGTTTCAATTTTGGCTACAAGAAACCAACTAATGCATCATTCTTTCATCATTTTTTTCATATTAAGGCCAATAATCTCATAGGCCTATCATAATAATAACAATAATAAAACATCAGTTTCACAAATAATCACACTGTAATTATTCAGCAAAACAAGGTCTGGATTTCGCATTTACAGTAGCTTAATATTTGGCTAAAGATAAGCCGAATTAACCTGAAAAATAAACAATCGAAAGGAATAAAATAATCTGAGGCTATGTGACATTTTCTATTTATTCTCTGACTTGTTTTTAGTGAGCATCCATACCAGTCCAACGAGTTTGACAACAAAAATTCAAACATAACCTTTTTATCAGCGCTGTGGGCCGTGCAAGCCTTTACTACAAAAAGATCCGATCTGACACAATCCGGGGTACTCAATAACCCTTTAAATTATATAGGTAAATTGCCTACTTGGATTCGTCATTTTCTCGAGTCAAAGTTTTTCTCTCATCAAACACAACCCCAGTAATTTTGTTTAACGTCACGGTATGTAAAGGAAGTCGGCGTGTGACAGATTATTAGTAGGCCTGTTGGTGGGAAGTATAATGTAGAGTGATATTACAGATAGACTATGTATGCATCAATAACCAGGAGAAGATTGAGTTCAGGGGTCAGTACCTGCGCGGCACAGGAGGCGCCATTACCAGGCTAAAGAATGACAGTTGCCTTTGACATAAATAATGGGCATGAAAACCCACCGTATTACTTTTGTTACTGTCATATTATTACATGTACTGTCAGCAGAGGCCGTGTCAACTGAATGAAACATGTCTTGGTTTAACATATGTTTATGGAGGACTTCAAGGAAAACAAGCGGGTAAAATAGAGGCTAGAGACCATGAATATAATTATAACAAGAGCCAGGTGCAAACCTTCTCAGACACCGTGGGGTCGGACAGAATACAAATCCCTGTAAAAACTTATTTTCCAAGTAGGCCTATGTAACGAAAAACATTTCACAGAATCGAATTGAAAGAAACTCCACTCAGACACAATTGATCAGCACAGCATTCTCCACTACAACCGCCTTCACAATGCAGGTTAACATTGATACATAGTTTTGAATTTCGCTGTTGTGTAGCCATGGAAGATGTGCTTGTGTGCTCCGAGGGAGGACCTTGTTGTATTATCTGTCTTATAGAAAACAAGACACACTGTGTAAATTAAAATACAATTATAGTTTACATATATCGAATAAATAATGTAAGATCCATCGCTGGTTATTTAAAATATTAGTATTGTAAAATGCATATCATCTAATATTTTTATGCCGCTCTTGCATGCTTATCGATTTTGTCTTAATTTACACATAATATATACTATGACTCCAGATGTGAAGGTAACATTGCGGTGCAAGGGTGCAATGCAGTCTATTTACAACCTGCAGCACCGCTTTCAAATAACACTTTCCCTTAGCGCTAATGCGCTACTTCAGACCTAATATAAATGACAATAAAACATACAAACCGGGTAACATAGCACATACTTAACAAAACACATTGGGATGTTAATCCTGTGTTCATTCAGCTTGTCTCAACGTGTCATTTTCCCACCCCACACCACGCACTACATACGCTTTTGCTCTAGGACATGGTTGGATAGAGCAACGATGCGCGCGCTACGGTTTTCCCGAAGTCTATTTAGATGTTCCGTCAATTTGAAGCATGTGTGGGTGCCCAGTTGCACCATTTCACTGTTTAAATACATTGAAACTTACATAGATTGTTAACTTACTTGTTACAGCAACATGTAACAAGCCATGCATACGGAATGAAACAGTTCTTTAACAAATAACAATAATGCAGTGGTTGCGCAATCTATTACACATGTATTAATTAATTACGCATTTATAGGGTCTGATGCCGTTTCCCTGTACTGATACGAAAAAATGAAACACACACACACACACACACAGATGGTTGACCGAATCTCCGACAACAATCCACAATCCATCCATCAGAGCATATATATATATATACATAATATATATTAAAAATCAATAAACTGCAATGTATGTATAATTTAAAGATACCTCATATAAGTATTGCATTATTGTAATTATAATTTAATCCTAGAAAATAATGTCTGTTCGTTATATATGCACCTGTAAGAAGAAAAACATTCAGTGGAAGAGGATGGATTGTATGGTCATTGGGCCTTGACCGCTGCTTTGTTAGATACTGGCTCTGGCTATGACCTCGATCTTGTCATTTTCTATTTTGTAGACCAAAGCAATTATGTCGTTATATTCTGTCGCATTTACCAGGCTCGACACAGCTTCTCTGTTGTGGCCCTTTGTGCATTGTTGTGACGGCGAGAGCCTAGGCGCTGATCCTACAAAAGGGACTGTTAAAAATGAGCTGCATCATATTGTTTGACAGAAAGTTGCAGGTTGATAGAGTGGATTCTTCAAGGGGGTGAAAATGGTGAATTCGGAAAGAAAAGGGCTGAGATCTTGCCTTCTGGTGGGTATAGCCTTGAGGGAACCATGGTGTCGACCGTGGAAAATCCAATTAAAGATTGAATTTAAATGAAAAGTCATTTTTTTACCACAAGCATGACATGGGCATTTCCCTTTGAAATGAAAAGAACTCAGAACAGTTTTCCAGGGCATTGCTCATTTTCATTAAATATGACATGCTGGTAATTCTGCGTTAATGTAAAATAATGAACATAATAGCCATAATTAAAAGCACGCTAACAATGCCATTAATTTATCATATATTTCTACAAACTCGATGCCCCAAGTGCTGCTCATGATTAATATAACGAATCCCCTTTCCAAGAAATGTATACACAGATCGGTTGAACCTTCAATTAAATATTTGTATTTTATTTGTGCAAATAACATTTATCTTTACTTTTTTAATGTCAAAATTATATCTTAACATTATACATACATTCAATATAATTCTGTCAGTTAGACTACGCGCATTATATTGTTAAACAGCACTTAAAATACTGATAGAATTTATCTATAATTTGTAAGAGCAAAAGAAAACGTTGTGAAAAGGTCTAGACCAATGAGCAGTAGAAATACTGGATGTATGAATTAGACATGCAGCATCTCATTGATGGAGGATGTTGGATATAACAAAAACATGACAGAAAAAAGGCCGGTTGGTGGCCTAACAGTCTTAAATAAACAAATAGAAGAAAGAACCAGCTCTAATGTAAAAATTCATGGTCGCTAAAAATGTTTAGATTTGAGATTTGAGATTTGATTTAAAGGGTGGTGTGGAGAGGCATGGGATGTCTGAGGCTGGATGAGATTCAGATACATGCACTGTCTGTGGCGATCAGTAGCCTCACGAATAAGGTGTACCCGCTCACCCCCATTTGGCCATACCAAGTTATTATCCCTCTATATTAACTCACAAGTGTTCATATGATGCATCGGGGTATCTAATATTGGCTAATGGAAAGCACAACACGTAAGAATAGCTACACTCATATGTCCCCAAAGAAACGCGCACCCTTTTGGATGCGCTGCACGGATGTGTGCGTAATGCTCATTTGGTTCAAGTGCAGCATCCTCCCTGAGTGTCATCCCCACCGCTCTGCCTTCCCTCGAATGGAAATGTTCCCTCTATTACACCTTTCAATTTCTCCCATCTCTTTTTATTTCAGCGATTTAATTAGGCATAAATTCGATCCCGCTTTGCTATTTGTGAGCTATTTGCTTCTGACCTTGCTTGGTAATCACATGCAGCGGCTGTATCCGCACCGTCACCTGCTCGGGCTGCCTTCCCTAATAGGCTCATGGTGGAAAGAGTTAGCTTATTATTCTAAAAGGTTTTGTCGGGCTAAGCCGTGCATGTGTGCTTAAATGTACATTTCATTAACAAACTGCGCAAGTATAAAACCGGATTTATGGAGCTTCAAAAGATCACTGGGAGGACGAATTTGATCTTTTTCTCTAATATCCCCCAAGCTGTCTTTCAGAGCTCAGTGGCGCGATTATAAAGTCTGGTCTGCTTGATGTTAAAACAATGTCAGACAGCCTGTCTCCAAAAATCATGATTCTATGTCAGCTGCATTTACAGAGATTGTGTTGAAATATGTTAGTTATTCGTTTTCATGCAGATGATTTATTTGGCTGTCAATTTTGCACTGTATGGGTGGATGTATAGGAGTATATCGAATAAATCTGATTATCTACCTACCAAATGCATATATAACCGTCTGAATACGGCAAGACACCGGGATCGCTAAATTAGAGATAATACCTGATATTTAATATCTGTTCAACGAGTGAGTAAACATTGTTATTTCTAAGTGTCACAATCAAAGGGAAGTGCCCTGATTTCATTTGCTAAGTAGCCGGTATTGATGGACATAAGATCTTGCAGGTCACTGGGTGCCTGCTCGAGCGCATGTAGCGCAATACACGTTTTATCCAGTGAGACGTCCCTCCGCATCCCAACACCATAATGAACTACCGTGAATCCCCCTCTATATGCTGTGGTTAAGCCTTTTCAGTGAAACAGCACTCCCACACGTACCTCAGGAGAATAAAGGGATAGACTGCATAACGGACCAGGCCATTCAAAAGACTGCTACAATAGATTTCTGACTAAAGGTCAAATCATCCCTGATTCACGCTTCACTGTGAAAAAGCACACCAGTCATACTATTATTCTAATCTATTCTATTTTCACCTACTGTAAAATTAAAGTTAAAACCTTAACGCAATTTATTATTATTATTATTATTATTATTATTATTATTATTATTATCTAGTTGAGTGTAGGAGGCTGAGCTAGGTTAAAATACTCATACTTGAATAATGCATTAATGTATTGTGCGTTGTGAATCTGTGACAGATTTATTTTACAAAACATCAAATGTTCGTCTAGACGTCCGCGCAGAAGCATGTATGAGCTTTACTTCTAATGGCATTCAGCATTGAAACCCTGCCAAGATCTGTCGCTTACCGCCTCCACTTCACTAAGGCCGTGGGGTACACGATTGAAGAGCAAGCGCCGCTTCTCCATTCCCACTGTTAAGTATTTTACGCTGTTTTGGACATTCTGATAAAGGTGGTGAAAATAATTGATTCTGATGTCAATTAAAGATATTTTCATTACGACAGGAGGAGGTAAGGTATTTGACGCAAATCAATAAAGTGTTATATTGCTTGTGGCAAATGGGTTGCCTAACGAATTATAGCGCTGATTTTCCTGTCTACCTAGAAAATCCACACTGAAGACCACTGAAGATGTGGAATAGTTAAGATGTTTGGCCTTTTTAAAAGGAGGAAATGTCCTTTCAACGCATTAGGTTGGTTATTTTTTCAATTAAACATGCAAATCCGTGTCAAACAAGTTCCTTCAGCCCCCCTCTGGTACAATGGCATTGAGTAACATTTTCTCACTCATCTCAGGAAATGTTAAAGAGTTCTGTATTCCGTTTCTACATCCTATTCTTGAGAAACACCCCACATGCGAGGCTCATCGCATTCGCGGCTTTGAATGCATCGCCCGCTCCCTCATTTCCTACTTTTTCAAATGCTAACACATGCAATGATTAGGTCGTTAACACCTCCGCACAGCCTGTTAAGAGTCTTTATTTTTAGTTTTTTTTCCCCCCATTGTTGCCGCACTGTTAGGCTATCTTTTGCACATTGCAATCACATTCTAAGCTATACAGTGATTTATCAGATACATAAATGAACGAAAATTGGAATATCCTATAAAGCTGGCGGTAAGAGTAATTTCGTATGAAACCACCCTTTCTATTAAAATGTTATTCTATTCCATGCAATATAAGACGAGCACACAATAATAACTAAAAGAGATTCGATTAACTTAGCTGTCGACGTTTTCGTTCAGCAGCTTTC
Source organism: Limnothrissa miodon (assembly GCA_017657215.1). Lineage (NCBI taxonomy): Eukaryota > Metazoa > Chordata > Actinopteri > Clupeiformes > Clupeidae > Limnothrissa > Limnothrissa miodon. The sequence continues at coordinate 43,398 of JAGFZM010001295.1, forward strand.
AACACAATTTGTATAAGCAAAGTAAAAATTAGGTTTAGAGCGCAGCCACATTAACGCACGTCGGAGCTGGAGATTTCAATCATGCGGGGCAATTTTCTTTTTTCTCTCTCCTTCTCTACTGTCGTTAAATGGTCTATGACGGACGAACGAAGCCAGAAAGTAGTGGCAAGCAGTATTACTGTTGTCCCTTTGTTGACAAATCCATGGAACAACTTCAGTTTGCATGGTTTAACAGGAGGGTGCCTGACGTCATGTCGTCACGTGATAGTGCTGATAGTATATCTTTAAGTGAAAAGTAATCTATCAGACAGTCCTTAAAACCAGCTTTAAAAGCACGTGTCATCTTGACTTCGCACTCAGAAATCACGCCTAGTTTCTAGGAAATACGGCTAGTAGAGTTTCTGGCGTGAAACACGTATGAGTGCGTTTAGACGCCAGCAGAGTGGAGAAATATTTTCTAAAGTGTAAGTTTCACTGGCAGGCCGAAGTGACCTGCATTTAGAATTGGTGACATCCGATCTGACCGCACCGGACCCTACTCTTACCTTGGGTTGTTCTTGGGTAAAGTAAGCGGTGATGACCCTGTCTGGAGGCAACAGTGCCAGCGATATGTCCGGTCAGACGGTGCTTACAGCCGACGATGTGGATATTGACGTTGTTGGAGAAGGCGACGAGGGAATGGAACGGGACAGTGACTGCGAGAGCCAAGGGATCCATGACCGAGGGGACGAAATGGAAGAGATCGACGTGAAGGAGCGCAGCGGCAGTCCCTGCGAAAGCTCCGGCGAGGGAGAGAAGGGAGATGGGCAGGACAGCTCCAACGGTTCCAGCCAAAGCAAGCCGAAGAACAGCCTGGTGAAGCCCCCCTACTCTTACATTGCACTCATCACCATGGCTATCCTGCAAAGTCCACAAAAGAAGTTGACGCTGAGCGGCATCTGTGAGTTCATCAGCAATCGCTTTCCATACTACAGGGAGAAGTTTCCTGCCTGGCAAAACTCAATAAGACACAACTTGTCTCTCAACGACTGCTTTGTCAAGATCCCGCGGGAGCCAGGCAACCCTGGGAAAGGCAACTACTGGACACTAGACCCCGCGTCAGAAGATATGTTTGACAACGGCAGCTTTCTTAGAAGAAGGAAACGATTCAAGCGGGTCCAGCCCGATATTCTCAGGGACCAAACTGCACTAATGATGCAGAGCTTCGGGGCGTACAGCATTGGCAATCCTTACGGTCGTCACTATGGATTTCACCCGGCAGCCTACTCGCACCCGGCGGCTTTGCAATACCCATGTATATCCACAGTGGGTCCTATGCTTCCCCCAGCCGTCCCCTTGCTGCCATCCGCCGAGTTAAATCGCAAAGCCTTTAACTCACAGCTTAGTCCAAGCCTCCAGCTTCAACTCAACAGCCTGAGCACTGCGTCCATGATCAAGTCTGAGCCTTCCAGCAGACCATCCTTTAGTATAGAGAATATCATCGGGGTATCCAGCACTTCGTCCAATGCACAGACTTTCCTGCGGCCTCCAGTGACCGCACAGTCCGCATTACTGAGCGCACAGTCCCTGTCTCTCACCCGGACATCAATTGCCCCTATACTCAGCGTCCCTTCAAATATTATTTCTGGACAGTTTCTGCCAACAGCATCATCGGCAGCAGTTTCCAAATGGCCGTCCCAATGATAGGTCTAATCCCAAAAAATATAGGCTATATATTTTTTTTGTACACACGTTTTTTGAAGAAGACTGCACAGCACAAAAGGGGCTCAACTGGACACTGTATGCCAAAATGTAGCCATGTAAAGATTTTAAAAAGAGAAAACGAAACGAAAAGGAATGCTATCTGTACAGGTAATATATGTAAATATTTGTACAAAGAAATCACTTAATATGTTTGAATTTTCCTGTTTTGTTTTATAGTTTCAACTGTATGAGAGTCGCTGAAAAGACTGATTTATTTTATTTTTGTGTTATTTTGATTAAAAACTCAGTCCGAGTTTTTTCTTTAATTATGATATTTTGTTTTTCTTTTACAACAAAATATTCGAATGTTCTTATGAATTAGAACGAATAGTCGTTTATAAAATTAAATATATGTATCTATGTAGCTCTATTGTGTTGTAAAGTGCATTCTTTTGCTAATAAATATGTAAACGAAATACAATTAAAATCAGCACCCTTTTTAAGTTTGGGAAATATAGGAACAAATAATTTCAGATAATACATTCAGATAAAATTATTTCCTGCATCAACAACAACAACAACAAATTTTCCTCTCTTTGATTAGGGATTTAAGAATGCATGAGAATTAGAATGCATGAGATATTGTAAAGGTTTAATCAACGTAAACCTATTGTTTTTACTTGCGGTATTATGGCAAAAAAGAAAAATTTTAGGATAGCCATCAAAGAAACTGTTTTAATATTATATTTGCCAAATGAATAGCTACAAATTAAGGTATAAACTATGTATTTTGCTGTAATTTTAAATATTTGGCTTTTCTGTGAACTGTATTAAAATCATAGGCCAATAATGAAGAAGCATAGGCTACTGCTCTAGCATTAGCTGATGGCTCAAGTTTGTCTAGGCCTAATAAGCCAAATCGACGGAATTTCCTCCTGCAAATGAAACCAACTCCCTTAATTAGCCACTCAAAACTAATTTTGTTTTGCCTAAGGTGTTAAGAGTGACAATTCAATGGACATTTCTGGTGTAGTATACGTTTAGCTTCCTATTCACAGTCTGTTTATGATACTGTTTTAATGATATTCTTACATGCCAGGAAGGTCAATTGATGATCTACCCCGGGGGTAACCCCGTAAATGATGAGACACTACGGTGTCTATTTACAAGAGAAAGCAAGGCGATCTAAAAACGTTTGCACGTTGCTTCTATAAAAGTAACACTTCGTTTCACAGTTGTGTCTGGCTAATCAGCTCAACACAAACAGCAAATGGTGTATGGTGTGTGGCACAGGGGTTAGTCTTGAGCTAAATTTAACTGATACCCATGGGAAAAGAGAAAGGCTTGCTTCTTGAATTCACTTTCATACTCAAGAAGCTGCTGATTGTGTGTTTCTCAATGACACTGGATAACAGGGGGTTCATTCCACAACTGTCTATTTATTTCTTAAAATGAGACAAGCATTTTTATGCGCATTGCTGTAATGCCTGCCGTCACACTGGAGTTGAAATGCATTCCGTCAGAGATTTATTGGCTGTGTGTGGTTAGACCTAATTTTCAAGTGTTTATATCGAACAATAACACTTTCACTTACACCTACGCTTTCCAGAATATGTGTCTGTCTCTGACACGTGTGGGGCTGTATTGCGTAGAATATACATTATATTGCGGGTACAATGGCCAACAATTGGCTGATAATATGCCAAACTACAACAAACGACAACCAATATTTTTATGAGAATGTTTATAATAAGTGTAATGTAGTTATTTAAAATAATACCATGTCTGTATAATTTAGCCTATATGTTAAACTATTTTCAACTATTTCAAAAAGGACCGGTTGAGATATCATGGTCAAATTGCTGCAAGCCACACATAGCCTACAATGAATTAACAGTCATACAAACAGACTGTTTAGTGTTACTATAACCTTATAAATAGAATCAACTTGTTTTGTATGTTTGATTTAGGCGCTTTTTTGTAATCGATAAAACAAAAGTTACACATTTCCAGACTGCTCACAATCTTAGGCTTCTCATTGAATTAGTCCACACGATGGCAGTGGCTATAGTATTTCGCTAGATGGCGTTTATTGGCACTTTGTTTAGGAAAAAACAACAAAAAGCAAAAAACATGAAGGAGGTATTCCAAGAAACGCCAGTTGGAATGGCCTTGGTAAGTGGTGCTGAGAGGGTTTAGATTGAACGGGTTTTAATGAGTGATCTATTTTAAGGCCAGGATGGAGTTGATCTTGTAACAAGTGCGAGCGCTTAATGGAGCCATGGATTTTTATATAGGCTACCTCACACCAGGAACCGACCTCATCATACTACTGTTCCGGAAAATCTGCAGATGTAGGCCTGAACCTACCTCTAGTGAGATATATTCGTTCATACGTTCAATTCGATCATTATTAGAATTCGCCATTGCTGTATAACTTAATTCGAGGATGTCAACTGGATCTAAGTTAGGATTTAGCCTACCGACAAAACAAGCTCTGTTCATTTCACACAAAAGCTTAAACTTTCTTTATATTTTAACCTTAATACCGACCAACACAGAAAACAACAACATAAACCTACTTCCTAATATGTGATTTAAAAACTTATTCGGAACTTAAACATGGTTAAAGTCAACTTATATCTAGATATTAAAGTAGGCCTAAAACACGCGGTTCAACATTTAAGTTTTGATTGAAAAGCCCATAGCGAAGTCTCGCCAGAGAACTGACCTCTGCGGCAACACCTGCTCCATGAAAACGCAGGTGCGCTGCCTGGGCAGCAGGATTTGTGTTTTCCCACAGCCCTTTCAATACATCGGCCAGACATGCATGAGTTCCCTAACACGACGTTTATTGGTGAAGAAATTTAGAGAAGTATCCCAATCAACATCCAATGTTCATTAGTTATTCTTTTAAAACGTGGTTGTTTCTATACCTCATAATTGGAGATAATCGAGATAAGTGCGCATACGATGCATGCGTGCGATGGAAATGGATGAAGACTCTAAGTGTGATGCCTACACAAATGTAAATTTTTTTAGGCACATTGAGTGCTGTTACTTGCAATAACTTGTCCACACAAAGATCATTTAAGTTGGTTTCTGTTCATGTATGCACCAGTTTCAGCTAGTCATCCTACTGACATTTAGGGCGGTTAGTCTATACTGAATAATAAATACTACAGCTGTTTTCTAGAAGCTATTTTACAGATGGATATGTGCAAAGTTTCACAATTTCTAAGTCCAACTAGGGTGTATTTAGCATTTTCATTTCATGTTTTACATTAGTATTTCATTAATAAACTTGAAATAAACCCCTAAATAAACTCCTAGATCTTTGATCAGTAGCCTATAGCCCGAGATCTGAAAACATACACAGACTCCTCAATATCTAGACTTGTCTTCGTCTTTTCACTGGACGGGTGGAGACTGATGTACACAACAACAAAGACATACAAGTTCTTGTAAGCAATGACAAGCTCAAACTTTCATCTCCTGGAGCAGATTATCGCCAGTAAATGTGGATACAGCAGTTACTGAATATTTAAAAGGTGCATAGATGGAGCAATAAATGACAAAGTAAAGCTGGCATGCTGTGGGGCATTAATAACTAATGGGCGCCCGTGACTAATAGGCCTGCCATTGTAATGAAAGTGTCATTGCCAATCAGCAGTTGTCCAGAGTTATTATTTATAAATAATTTAAATGGAATAGCTGTAAAAAGTATCTTTTCCGCACAACTTTTTGGCCATAGAAATAAAAATGAGGTATGACCTTTGTGTGAATGTATGCCAGTGATTTAACTGATTATATAGATAGATAGAAATTCAAGGTCCCAGCAGCTTAGAAAAATCACACACAACATATACTACAGCGTACACAGGATGATAAGAAGCAGATCAACATTACTAAAAATAAGAATAGAATGCAATACTATGGGTAGAGAAGCGCATGAGTGTACTGTGGTACAGTATGGGGTGTGTGTTAAGGTAGTAGTACAAATGAGCCAGTAGTGCAACAGTGCAAATGAGTCCAGTAGTGCAGCAGGTTAAAAGTCTATTGACTAGCAATAAATATGTGCATATATAAAAGAGGACAACAGAAAAAATAAGCATAGCACTTCAACAGTTCCAATACAGGAATATGGACAATAATATAAAAATAAAAAATAAAAATAGCCTAATAATATAAAATTTAGGCTACCATGTGAGATGTTAAGTGAGATACATCATGACATCGGTGTAGGATATTTTGTGATGGGCAAGATAGGCTACGAATTCTAAGCTCCTTAGCAATATTTTCATTGCGGCCCACCGATGCCTGGGGTGCGTTTCCCAAAAGCATCGTTGCTAACCAGTTAGCAACTAAGTTGGTTGGCAATGGGCAATTGCATTGTAACCAACAAAGTTGATTACTTGGTTAGCAACGATGCTTTTGGGAAACGCACCCCCTGTCCGCTGAAAAAAAACAACTGTCCACTCGTTTAGCAGATTATTTGAATTTCTCCCGTAGTCAGATTTGAATATGTTTAAATTATTCTTCAAAAATCATGTCTTCTTTACACTTGCGATTTGTAGATTTGACTTCGTAATGAAAAAATAATTTCAAAGACGTCAGCATAAACGTAAGCCAAAAAACGCTTGTCTTCCATTAACCTTCAATTATTTTCTCTTGTTTTATTACTTCAGAACACTTTCCCGCATTAGTGAGGTTTCGCTACAAAGTATCAACAGACTGGCTCTGGTATCAACCCATATACAATGTAGCAACCACGAGGAAATCAATGGATGCATGAACGAGGGGTTGGGGATGTTCGAGTGTAGAACTAAAACGTCATCAGCACGCGCCGAAGCAGCTTGAAGTCTGTGGCACTGACGTGTGATAAGGAAAGCACAAGTTGCATTAGAAATAAAGCGCTAAAACGAGTTATGCATTTGATATTAAGATAGTACCTGTAAAAGCATACATTTTGGCTGACTATGGAGAACTGGAGTCTTGTGTCTCTCTGTGTTTTACTTGCACTCACGACGAGATGGGCAGTCTCATTCAATTCATATTCAGGTTAGCAAAATCCGCGATAGCCTAATCACTTTTCATGACAATAGCCATTGGTACTAAACAAATATGTTAATATTTGCATAGTGTCACGAACACCTGCATATTAGTAAATAGCAGTATATATCTTGCAGATATTCATTTAATATGACGATGTCTTGCGAAATGATAACATGCGAAACGGCTAGGCTTGTCATAGGTTAACTGTTCATCATCGACATTTTGTGGGATATGTTTAGGAGCAGGCAAACCACCGATGTTTGGAGACTACGAAGCCCAAAGACACTGGCAAGAAGTGACGTACAGTCTTCCTGTTCATGAGTGGTTGGTCATTGTTTATTAACGGCATCTGCAAGGTGGAGGCTTACCTGAACTTGTTCTGCTCTTTAAACATGTTGCTAGGGTAGTGATAATGGTCGACTAATTAGTGTTCCTCAATATAGGTACTTCAACACAACAGAGAATGACCTAAACTACTGGGGTTTGGATTATCCCCCTTTAACAGCCTACCACAGTCTCCTGTGCGCCTATGTGTGAGTCAGTCTTATCCCCTCCCCTGCTAGCATAAAAGATCATTGGGTCTATAGCCATTAGGCAGTCGCAGCACTGTGTCATGTTTTCATGATCACATATGAAAGCAGTTTTGTTTCTCTTGTTTCCCTAGAGCAAAATTCATAAAGCCTGAGTGGGTGGAACTACATGCATCCAGAGGCTATGAAAGTCCAGCTCACAAACTGTTCATGAGAGCTACTGGTGAGGACTCCCTTAGCAGTGGTGCAGAATAGTGATGTCTAAATATCAATATAATATTTGTAGTTGCAGTATATACATAGTTTCTAGCAATACTTAATGGGTTCTATTATTTATGCTATGTGTGCTATGTGTTGTCAGTTTTGTTGGCAGACATCTTGATATACATCCCTGCAGTTGTGGTGTACTGCTTATATCTTGTTGAAGGGACTGCAGTAAAGAGGGTAAGGTAACCCCCCTAGGTTAAAGTGGAGCTTCACCTTTCACACTGTTTGGGTTAAGATCTATACATGGATATAGATTTATTAGATTTTTTTTTATAGTTTTGCTGCTGACATGAGTTAACTGTAATACTATTCATTTACTGTACCATACATACTGTACCCTGGGATTTTGCCATTACCTTACCCATACTCCTAATGTCCTTAGTGTCAGAATTACAGCATCTAATGTCAGAATTACAGCATCTGCTCTGAAAATCCCGTAGCCAACAAGACAACAAGCATACATGTACCTATAATAAAGGCGATACGATTGTGTGAATCATGTTTTTCATTTTATTAAGGTAGCTACAATCTTCACTTTCCTGCTCTATCCGGGCCTTACACTGATTGACTATGGCCATTTCCAGTATCCTTTTTCAAATAAATATTTTTCTATGAAACTGAATGAAAAACAACTACTTCTGAAAACTGAAAGGCTTCGTGTTGGTGCAACATCCTTAAACACATCCAGTCCAGTAAGAAACTCATACACTGTATAGCAAGGTATCAACATAGAGATTTAGACAAATAGTAGATAAACTGTCTTATGTCCTGTTCCATATAGCACTGGTCCATCCTGAACAGACTACCAGATACAATGGCGTGAGCTTGGGGCTGGCCTTGTGGGGGGTGATTGGTCTGGGTCTAGGCTGGGATATGCTTGGCTCACTGGCCTTCACTCTGGCTCTCAACTACAAGCAAATGGAGCTCTACCACTCGCTGCCTTTCTTCTGCTATCTGCTGGGGAAGTGTGTGAAGCTTGGTCTGACTGGCAGAGGGTAAGCACCTCTATGTGGGTGCATATTTAGTGTAATATCACTCTCAATTGTGTCAAATGGTTTGAAATGGTCAAATGTTTGTTCATCAAAAATATGCAACAAATTTGTCATCTTACAAGTTGACCTTTTATGTTGAATAGCAGGACATTAGCTAAAGTTGGTTAAGGAATACGCCACTATTTGGAAAACTATGCTAATTTTCGCCTAGCCTTTCTCCAGTTCATCCAGCCACTCTACGAGTTTGACTGTAGCACTTTTAGCTCCAACCTGGCATAGATCATTGAATAGGACTTGGCCGTTAGCATGTTACCTATTAGCATATTACCTATTAGCATGTTATTCAAAAGTTACTATTAATTTGGAAACCTGACCCTGTAGTTGAAAAGTGTACTAAGACCAACAGAAAATGAAACGGTGTTAAACTGTACCTTCATTCTGGCAAACACTTGAGGGAAGCTATCTGGTGTTAGAATCTGATTTCTAATCTCCTTGATGTAGAAGGGGCTAAGAGGCTGAAATCATGTACAAGGAAAGCCAATGCATTTAGTGAGATGCAATGTCATGTTTGTGATCCTTTGGAGGGCCAGCGGAGGCAGAATTTCCACTGTAGCTTTCACACCTAATGCTCAATTTAATCTCGTTGCTCTCCCTTAGCTTTCGGGCTCTTAAACACAACTATAAACAGTCTCCCTAGTTTGAAAATATCACCAGTTAGCCGCTAGCATCCCTTTCTCCCACAGGCATTATTTCATGGACGCTCTCAGAGTGTGATGTTACCCACAGGATGATGGGATTGAACTCTGCTCTTTGCGCTCTCGTATTTGTTGATTTAGTAACAATGTACCAAGGACATTTGGTGGCAAATGCGACAGTGGATTAGAGTCGAGTTGGGAGAGGGGCGATGTCCACATGACACTGTTGCCATGCTGAAAGGGCCTGGGCCATGTGCTCATACAGCCCTGAAACCGGGGGCTAGTGCACACAGAACATTGATAGAACCTGTCAAGGGTTTGGAGAACAAGGAACGTAAGTATAAAATGAGTTTTATACATCATTTTAAAGGTCTCGATGAGCTCTATCAAATGGTGACAAAATTTGAGTCTGAAATCAAAACGGTGTATGTGAAAATCTCACCTGGAATAAAAGATTTGTTCTGTAAATTCTGAAAATGTCAGTTACACCCCTTGTGCTCCAAACCCTCACTGTGTAGTCACATGTGGCACAACTCGAGTTTAGTGTGAATCCTAATAATGGTATAAGATGATTCCAGTGCCGTTTTGATTATTCAAACCTAATGGTGAGCTCAGGAAAGAGCAGTGTCAAAGAAACAGACTACGCTCCCCTTCCTCAGCTGTGCATCACTCCAATTCCTCTTGTGTCGGCGCATTCATCTAGTGCTTTTGTTGGGGCCATTTTGGCCAGCTGAACTTTCTCACTCTGTTTCCCTCTCTCGACCTCTCTTGCCGGTGCTCCCCAGGCTGCTGCTGCTAGTGAAGGTTGGTGTGACCGTGCTGGCGACCTTTGCCCTCTGCTGGCTGCCCTTCCTGTCCGACTCCCGTCAGGTCCTGCAGGTGGTCCACCGCCTGTTTCCCGTGGCCCGAGGCCTGTTTGAGGTGAGGGGGAGACCACACACACCAGTCAGGTTCATTTCCACACTCTAAGCATAGGTGCCCTACAATATGCCTCTGTCATCTATGTGCCTTCTCATCACACTTTCTCTCTCTTTCTCTCTCTCTTACACACACACACACTGTAATGTTAGTAGATAAACTTTATGACCTGCATTTCACTCACCCACACACATTATAATGTTAGTAAGTAAACTTAATGCCCTGGATTTCCCAGTACCAGTGGCCACCTGAAGAGTATACCACAATACCACAGTATAACAACAGTAACTTTGTTGTAAATATTGTAAGTAAATATTATAACAGTAAAGTCTATGTGCCAAAGTCTGTTGGCTTAGTTTAAAGGTGTGTAAACACAGCTCCCCTATAAGGCTGTGAAAGCCTGAGAGTAGTCTAGTTGACATAAAATGTAGACAAAAACCTTGTGGTGTAAAAAAACACACACTTAAACACACATTTAAAATGTGGAAAACAAAGCTGTTTTAGAGGCATTCACACTTTAGGGGAGTTTTAGGATGCATATCACACCTGTGTGGTATAAAACCACTGAAGAAACAACCTGGACTTAATCCTAATTATTCTTCTAACCCTGACCACTAAAGTGCATGGCACATAATCCCAATCCCTCCCCTAAGCCTGACCCTGACTGTCCATACACACATTTTGAGTACAGTGTGCACTGCGGGGGATCATGCCTACTTTTTGTCCCTAGTTGTCTAGATACACATTGGAGGACACAACTAACAAAGCCAGTTTCATTCAGTTGACCACCTTAATAAATACCCACACACACTAACCAGAAACTTTTAAGACACTTCTCCGTTTACTTCACCAATGAATACTGGTGAACTGTATTACCAGTTTACGGGAGTGTGTGCGCCGTGTGTGTGTGTGGGGTAACTAGCATAAGAGCCGGATCAAAGAAAACAGGAATAAATCTATCAAAGGTCGCCGGATCACTTTTCAATGGATCAGCTGCCTTCGGTGTGCGTGGAGGATGAATCTACAGCTGGAAGCTTCTCAGCACGTCGTTTCTCCCCAGCACAGTACCCAAGGGACCCCGGGCGGATGCCAACTCAGATCCTCACCCCAAACACAGTTGGCACTGAGATCCACCCCACCACTGACACTTATATACACGTACACACACTATACGCCAAACCCTCATGGAGGAGGGAAAGAGTATACGGTGTGAAAAGAAGCAGGAAGAGAATGTGTGTGCGTGTGTGTGTGTGTTTGTGTGTGTGTGTGTGTGTGTGTATTTTGTCCACAGCAGTCAGTAAAATAATACTGGGCACTGCACTGGACAGTAGCCAAGCTTTCCAAAGGCACCCTTTGAAACACCTCCACACCGAAGGTGTCACGTGAGGTGTGGAGATGTGAGAAGTAATTGAAAATACCCTGCTGAATGTGTGTGTGTGTGTGTTTGTGTGTGGCATGTGTGATCTCCATCGCCACCTCCCCCAGGAGTGTGTGGAGGCGCTGAAGAGGGAGTGTGTGGCGGCTGAACTAATTGTGAAAGTACAGGAGTAAGCGGCGGCGCTGCTCTCGGCCAAACGCTGGGAGTTGGCTTACACTCGGCGTGGCACAGGGGCCGGCTCGGGTTCCCGCTCAAAAATGGCAACAAATGCCTGGGCCGGGGGTAGATGCCTAGGTGAGGCAGCGGGGACATGTGCAGATGCGTCTGGAGCCGGTTCCGCACAGCCTCGGGAGCTTGTGTGTGTGTGTGTGTGTGTGAGAGAGAGAGAACATTCCGGAGGTCGTTTGGAGCAGGGCTGAGTTGGCATAGGCACAGGGCAGGCAGTATTGATGGGGCATCCCTCTACTGAACTATTATACTGAAGCCCCAATCACTGCCAACACACACACACACACACACACACACACACACACATGCCTACAGTGTACATGCACAAACCATACAGTTATTCCAAATGTCTATACATTCCTTCTCTAATTCATTGCCCCTGTATCACCACACACACACACACACACACTCTCAGCTGTGTTCTGCCGAACAGCTGTGTTTTTTAAGAGTAAGCACTATGGTAGCCCCTTGGAAGACTGGAGTAGCAGCTTTCATAACTCAAGTAAGCCCTCTGTAGCAGTAAAGCTTCAGTGTCTGTAGGATTGACAGCAACTCTCCCTTGCACACAGGTGGCCATTTTGGATCTCTTTCCATAATCATATGACTTGAACCCAGGGTGCCGAGGAAACTGCTGCCATATACAGAGGTCATTCTCAAACTGCCTGGCATGCAGAAATGAAATGAGATAATCAGCTTAAGCTCATACATTTAACCCTGTGTCTGCATGTTTACAAATAAGTGGATGGCTTTTTTGGACATTGGCTGTCTGTGACAGGCAAATTTACAGTCCCAGGGACACTACCCCCTTGCCCTCTGCGCGTACAAGTGCTCCAAGGAATCCCGCAGGAATTTTTATTGCACTTTCATTTGGGAAATGATTACTTAGAGCAATGCCACTTATTTTGCTTTCCATTCGACTGTCGTTTAAAGCAGCATACCATATTTGTATGTGTCTATATTTGTGAGACATGCCGTACATTTTCAATCGACCAAGAAAACACATATACTCATGCAGCGATCCAATGCAGTGTCAAATAGGTTTGTTAAAAATAGAAAATGAGTTTGTATCTTCAGTGAAGTTTATTTAGGGTTGAATGAAATTTGATGGCCCTTCATCACTGTTCCATTTTTAATGCTGGTTGTTCTTTTTATTTGGCTGTTTCTTATTTACCACAACTGGGAAGCAGTTTTGTTTAACTCTGGGTTTTGAATTCAGATATACAAAACAAACTTGACTGTAACAGCATTTGAAATCATTTTAATGAAATGCTTTGTTATTGTGTTTGTGTGTTTACAGGATAAGGTCGCAAATGTTTGGTGCAGCTTGAACGTCCTGATAAAGATCAAGACCCTGATGTCCACGGGGACTCAGCTTTCCCTGAGGTAATCCCCACTTACTTAAGACTTTCTCCGTGTCTGTGTTCTGCCCAAGTCCCTTTTGCCCCTCCCCATTCTCTCACTAGTTAGCATTACCCTAGGAGCCACATTCAACCCCCTCTCCTCTACCAAAATGCCATAATTTTCCCTTACGCCCATTTTCTCTGGTCCTTGATCTTGTGCAGGTTATAAAGTGAGCTGGTCATCTGCGGAGACCGGGCAGCTGGTGCGTCAGTGCTGGGGGCTTAGGTCGTCTCTCTAGATGGTGTTGATGTTAAATACTTGTCTGCTCAAGGTTTTAACTGTGTGTTGGACATTGCATCCTTGTCTGTTGGCATTGAGTGACTACCCTGCTCAGCTGTGTTGACAGGTATTGTCAGAAGCCTTGTTCGCAGAGCATGATGCTCAGATGACCAGCAGGGCTATATTTAGAGTGCCACAATGGAGATGTTGCCTCAAGACTGTTAATCCTCCGGCTCTATACACTTGGCTGACCAGTGGACGTTATTAGGACTTAAAGCACCGGACAGGATGCGAAGACGGAACCCTACTGCGCTACGCTGTCTGTAGGGAGCTGTACTAATAGAGTGGCATGTAGGCACACAGGCAGGTTCTGTTTCTGTCCACACAGAAGCACTCTGACAGAACCAAAGTCAGAATATGATTTCATCGTCCTGAGTGGCAAAGGCCTAAGGGCCCCCAAGGGCCATTCAGAACTAATTAAGATCCCAAAATGGCCGCCACCCCCACTTGACCATCCGCACACTCCCTCTCCATTCAGCACTAGCTGCCTGCCCCCAGTGGAGGGACGACTCAAGGGTTAAACTAATTTGGAGGCTCCTCTGAGCCTGGGGCTTGTATTTGTTGCATTTCCTGCATAGCGGGGGTCTTACGTGTTGACCGAGGCCATGTATAAAAAGAGCTAGCAGCCGCTCGGTCCGGTTTCGCTGCGAGTTTTAGGTTACCTCTGGTTGGCAGCGTTGGGCCAGTGGATCATGTTTCCCTGGGCCTGTGTGTGTGTGTGTGTGTGCGTAGTAAATCTTTCTGCAATGATGCATATATGAGTTTAATATACATCCTGTCGTCTTTTTCTCTTTTCAGTTTGGTGCTCACACTCCTGGCTGTTCTGCCTTCGTCAATAAAACTTTTCAGCAGGCCAACTCTGTGGCAGTTCAAGCTTGCGTTGGTAAGGACTCTCTGTCTCACTCTCTCTAGTTTACGTCCACCTGTCTGATCCCTTGGTTAAAATCTGTAATTTTAGCACTGCTGTGCGGATGTGTTGACTTTTCAGACGCTCTGTTTTTGCCCCGCAGGTGAACTCGTCTCTCGCTTTCTTCCTCTTCTCCTATCAGGTCCATGAGAAATCGATTCTGCTGCCCGCCCTGTGAGTCTGTGTATTTTCGCCACCCTGCCCCGTCTCATTCATCACACGTGAATCTATTATTCTAAGCCTTTCCTGAGAGTAGGGCCCAGGAAGGGAAGTTGTGAAATATCTTTCCAAACGGGACTTGCTCGCTGCTGTCTGAGCGGAGCCGCTGAAAGCTGCGGTGACCTGGTTTCGCCCCAGTTTGGCCACTGTCTGTTCTTTTCAGTAGTCCAAGGAAAGGACAGCACTTCACCACCTCAACACCCGCTAGGCCTTTGGGGGCTCTCTGTATGCAACAGCAACAGTTTGTTTAGTTTGTGAGAACTATATGAGACAGGAGGGGGGGGGGGGGGGGGGGGGGGAGGGTTTGGGGTGGTGTATCTATGTAAATTGGGTGTAGGATCAAAAAATGTAGTTGCGTAATAAAAAAAGTAGAGATCTTCAAACTGGATTTTTATTTTTACTTTGAGAAAAAAAATATGTAAATAAAAAGGTCTCTGTTGTGTGAATCTTTACTTTTTAAAAAATAATTAATCAGCATAGCTTGGTACAAATTCATGTATAGACTCAGAGATGCACACACGCAGGTTTTGTCATCTATGTTATCTATGCCACCTTGATTGGGCTCCAGATTTCCCTGATCTATTTATCTAGATTATCCAGATTGTTGCTTTATTAACTGTTGAGTTATACCTTGCACCTGTCGTCCAAATCAATCAGTAATGCTTGTTCCAGGATTAGTGGGGTGGGTGGAGGTGTGTGTGAGTGGGGAAGTGAGTGGGGAAGTCTGTGGAGGGGTGGGCAGGGTGTTGTTTGCTGGGGCTCAGTGACGAGGAGCGAGTGGAATGGCTGTAACAGGATCACTGCGGAGGAGGCCTGTAATTACCAGCTCAGTACATGCTTCCAGAAATGGTGTCACCCCGACACCCCCACCACACACACACACACACACACACACACACACATTAACATGATGACATGCAAATGTTTAACACCGGTTGTGCGATACTGTTTGTTTGTGCATCTGCATGTCATTCTGGGAAACGATGTTGTCATGACATGCCATGTGTCTCCAAAGCGGGAACATACTCTTTTTGCTATTCCAGTATTCTAGATGGATTGATTTTCTCTACAAACTCTTGCTGTCTTTATTTCTTCTCTAGGCCTGTATGCCTTCTCCTCAGTGATGTACCATTAGTAGCCCTCTGGTTTCTCCAGGTATCTACCTTCAGGTGAGCACAGTTGTTTATTTTTCTTTTCTACAAAATACCAGACATAAAATGGTTACAGACATAGATGAGAGTATCCTGTTACGGGCCACCATCACTGCTGAAATCTGACTGATTTGTGTGGTTTATGAGCCTGCCTAGATGTAGGCCTGTAGCGATGGTGGATGTTGAGCAGTGTTAAGGCCAGGAGGAAGCGAAGCCGTCTAAAGTTCATCCAGCTGTCGTCAAATTCCTCTGGCAGGCTGGCCTAATAGTTGCGCACGTGGTTTAATGTGAGGATATTGCTGAATTATGAGACATAGCCCACATACCACTTAGCACTAAGCGCGCTTTGTGTGGGCACAGCCCTGTCATTCTGTAGATTCATTCTTGCCATTGCTTTGAGTACAGTCTAGGAAAATGTCCAGCGACAGCGTTTTCATTTTGCTCCATTGTTGCACACACGCCCATTTGTTGGGCTCCCATCATCCAATTACACATATGAAGCACAGTTTTTGTACGCCTTAACTATGTATAGAGAGTTTGTGGATTGTTGTCGCTTGTCTCAGGACAACGGCTCATTGCCAGAGCTCCAGGATGTGATTTTTGCTGGTCTAAAAAACAATAACAGTAGCACATGTGAGAAAACACTTCTATTTTCCAATGAAGGTTAAATAATGTTCTTTCTCTTCCAATGCATGACATATTTTTCAATAGAGCAATCCAAGTATGTTGAGGACAAACTGTTGAGGAGTTCCAGGTTGACATAAAGTATATTGTTTTCGCTTCTTGGGGAAATGGAGAAATATCAGGGGTCAAGGTATTGTTCTTCAGCAATGGCCCATTGACATGAACCATTGTCTAGGCAGTTATGAATGTGTAGTGTTGCAGAATCGAAGCCCTGAAGCCTAATGCATGTTTCTCCATTCACCCATTGAAACCTCCATTGCCCTGTGTGAGAGGTGCATCTGTGCTACAAATGATATCTGACTTCTGTGAAAGATTTTAGTCCATGATTACACATGCAAGCAAATACTTCCAAACCTGAACATTCATACATGATTATGTGTGTGTGTGTGTGAATAAGTGTTGACCTTCATGAATATGGTGAATGTATTTGATGAGATCGGTGTGTGTGTGTGTGTACGCAGCATGCTCCCCCTGCTGTTGAAGGATGGCCTGCTGCTCCCATATGCGGTCACGTCTCTGGCCTTCCTCTCCCTGGGTGTGCTCCTGCTGCGGGGCAAGGACGAGCAGCTGCGGCTGCAGCCCTACCACACCCTCCTCAGGTCTCTGCTGCCCTGTCTGCCCACCCTCAACCTCGAACGCATCACCAAGTGGAAGGTAGGGTAGGATACACTGGCAGCTACTTGATGATTTAGAGGGATATTCAGCTGTGGTTCACTCTTGTTCAAGGTCACCGCTAATTTGCTATTATTTGGAGGTTCGAATGGTTTTAGGGGGCTGATAGGAGAGCCGATAGAAGGGTCCAAAATTTCTAGTGGCTCCCTGTGGCTGGAGGTTGTAAAAAGAATGAGAAAATCTGCTATTATTGTCATACATCTTGCTTCAGTTAGCATCACCTAGCATTAGCTGCTAGTTCACTGTGCGGTCTCTTGCACCAAATTAGCAAAAAAATTATTCTTTACGACGGTACTCAGTGACCACGAACAAATAGGGCCATGGGTTGAGTCCATCCTCGTAGGGCTGAACCCATGACCCTCAGGGGTGGTGATTTGTACCAAGCAGGACTTTTTCCACCCGTTCAGCAACAGGAGCTCCTGGTATCGTGTGTCAGTATCCCCCCTGGTGTCAATGCTGTTTGGTTTATTTCAGTAGATTTCTATTACTCTACGGAGGCTCAGCTGTGCGCATTGGCACAGCAGCTTGGCCCGGCCAGCACAGCTCAAGCTGATAGTGAGCCCCCCACAGCTGCTTAAAAGCTCAGATTTGGGGGGAGAATGAGGGGGGTGGGGGCAAAGAGGTGCCTGAGGATGTCTGCATGGCTTTATATAGAGCGCACCATTAACACTGGTTTGCCTAGATATATTTATTTACTCAACAGGCATAAATAAGGGGGCCCAGGGGTGGGAATCGGGTTTCAGGGATGAGCCTGTCTCAGTAGCTCTAGTGTCTAGTAGTAGTGCCATTAATCTGTTGCAGTAGCATTAGCCTGCAGTAGTAGCATTAGCCTATTGCAGCGGTGCTAGCTGGCAGCAGTAGCATTTGCCTGGTGCAGTAGCGCTAGCTGGCAGCAGTAGCATTAGACTGTTGCAGAGGCATTTGCCTGCAGTAGTA
>JAGFZM010001295.1:61402-85028 GCA_017657215.1 Limnothrissa miodon
TAGCATTAGCCCGTCACAGTAGCACTAGCCAGCAGCAGTAGCATTAGCCTGTCGCAGTAGCGCTAGCTGGCAGTAGTAACTTTAGCCTGTTGCAGTAGCGCTAGCCTGTAGCTAAAGAGCTATCTCTTGCCCCTGTGCCATGCTTCTCATGGCTAACCCAACAGCTCCCCAGTGTAGGGGCTTTGTGCCAGTTTGCGCAGAGGGGCTATTGAAGAAAGCAGGGCAGATCTTGTGATGGAGATGTGCTGATGAATGATAGCCCCTGACTTTAGACACCAGAGACACAGACGTGCAAGGCAGAGCTTGTTGATTTTTCCATGTGTGCGCCCTGTCGGCTCGGTCTGGGCCGCTTGTGTGCGGTTGTAGATCTTGTGATAACCGTGAGGGCAAATCATGATGTCTCGCTCGCCAAGAAAGGGAAGGATTCAGTTCATTTTTTCTGTCTCCCTTCCAGAGTCGCTTGGCCTCTGGTTTGGAGTGGCAATAATTAATCTTCAGAACATTCCATCGAAAACTCCACACATTATAAACTAATTTTTTCACAGCAAAGAGGAGCTATTGCGTGCAGATCCCACAATGCCAAAAACCACATGTGCAAACATGTGGATCTCTCCAGTTGGGCTTGCGTTGCATTGAGTCTGAATTAGTTTCAATGGATCAGCAGGTTCTGCTGTTGAATGCTGATCCATATGCGTTTATGTACTCACACAAGTGATGGAGGCATGGTGATGAAAGGGGTCTCCCATGTTGCACAGCAGGGGAGAGGATCATCTGTGGGTGTTACATGCTTAGAGTGACAGGACTCCCCAATCACTGGATTTGACTTATTAAACTGTATGGGGGTGGGTATGTGACCGTGCTCTCTGGATTACAACATTTAAGCTGTAGTAACTTTCAGTTACTCTAACTGCACATACTGTGTATTTATGGAATTGGATAAGTATTTTTTTTATATAGGATATAACTGTAATCTTGTAAACAAATAGTCAAATGAAAACATGTGATTGAAGGAGTATTTGTCCACATGGATGTAATTGAGTGAGTGACACTGATTGACCCGTGAAAGGCAGCATTGTGCCGTGCAGCATTCCGTGTCACGGTGAGGTGTCAACTCCGTTTTTCTGCCTCATCTGTCGTTCCAGTTTGCGGCGTCCGTTGCGCTCATGGCGGGCCTGAGCGTGGGGTGCGTGCTGCTGGAGCCTCCTGCTCACCTGCCAGATCTGTTTCCTGTTCTTGTATCTGTCACTTCCTGTGCACACTTCCTGGGTTTTCTGGTGTACTTCAACCTGCAGCAGCTTTATGATTCACCAGCCAGAAGGAGCGGCAAGAAAAGCAACTAAGGCAGAGGGGGTGCACTGTCAAGATATTTAGCCATCATGGGCATGTCAGGATACATTCTCATGCTCCTGAACCTTGTATTGTTTAGGGTTAAAGGGGGCCAAAATGTTCATTACATTTATCCTAAAATATGCGTAAAGGGGTTTCCCTGTAAATGAATGTATCAGTATAAAAATGAAAAGTAACTGTGTGTGTGTGTGTACACATGTGGGTTCCTGTATTTACTGATCATTCAAGTTCAGGTCGGTTAAGAATACTGCATTATGTTTGAGAAGATTTCTAAACATGACAATTTTTTTACACAGTGGATGCAAGAATGTTTTCTACCAGAGCTCTTCATTAAAACATTTTGTACAATGGACTTCTTTCTTTCTTATCACTGTAAGCTATCCACAATAATCACATACACTTTAGTCCAAAATCCTTTAATTTTCCATCATAAAACAGGTAATTGTAAGAAGTCAATACAAAGGGAGTCGTCACACAGAGCTGTACATTTAAACAAAAGAATTATAGGCCCAGGCTGTAAACCAAAAACGATGGAAGCTGACATGAGAGCATAACACCATAAAGCTGAAATAGCACAGGATAGAGGCCCGAGCCACCTTTCTCCACAGCTCGCCTCCGTGCCTATTGGGACTTAATGACGGCCATTAAAAAAATCCATTACAACTATAAATGTTATCAGGTCACAAAGGGGCCGCTGTTGTTCAGCCTCTTGTCTGCCTCTGGCCCTGCAGGCAACCACAGACTTACATGCGTGCGCGCGCACACACACACAAGAATATGGGTACAAAGGCCAGACCTGTACAAAATATTGCTAAGGGAGTTAAACACAGAATGTGCAAAAACAGGACTGTAGAGTTGAAAAGTGCCAGTAAGCTTGTCATCCTTTGAGTGGGGATGACTGGGCCACAGACGCCTTACAGAGACAGACAAGCTGGGCTCGGTTCTCCTTGTGTGGCCCGATTACAGTCCGACAGAAGAGCTTGAAGGCCTTTGTCGAACCCAGTCTGTGAGGTCTACAGAATAAGCGGAGCTGGTCAGGTAGGGACAGACGCTAACAAAAATACAGCCGCAAGAACACACATTCACACGACCATATGACTTCTGAGGACAGACTCTCTGTCTGTTAGCATGTAGCTAGCTGTAGCTAAAATAAAAAGGTACAACAGGGATAACGGGCTTGTGGACAAGCGTTTATAGCATGGCCGCTTTTTGATGCTTCTATTTTTGATGCTTCTATGATGGCTCCTGCAATCATTGTGAAGCAGAATTCACCAAGCGTTGGATTGTACACCCACTAACTGGGAACGTGAGCTGGGATTTGACTGTCCTGAGACTGGTTATAGTTTTACCCCACTGATGATGTGTTGTTGCAACAGTAATCCTGCTACTGTAAGTACGAGAGGAACCACAGGTGTGTGTGTGTATCTTTGCCTTGACAGAAAGGTTTACAGCCACCTGTGCCTCTGTAAGCTAAGTGGCATGCCGTGTCCCAGTGGGCTATGGAACTTGGTGCAGTTTGTGCGTAACCGTAACCATAGGTTCACAGCATTGGAGCAGCACTGCCACTATCTCAGACAAGTGCACAATATACAATATATAGTGAATAGAGTATATTAGACAGTATAAACACCGTGTACAGTTAAGTAGGCCAGGGTTCCCACCAGAGACCTGCTACTCACGTCCACGCCACCCATAGGTGCTGGTGAAGGGGAGGGAGGGAAAACATTTGCTTTGTTAATGCTGGCCTGAGCTCTGCGTCCTTCAGGTGGCCTCCACGGGTGCTAAAGTGACAGCTACGCGATCCGCCGTCGCACGCAAAATAGGAAAGAGGGTCTACGGGGTCTGTGTTCTCACCAGCTGTTGCCACGGAGGGAAGGTCAGGGAATGGGTGCTCACCCCCCGGATAAATAAAGAGCAGCAGCAGGAGTAGCACCAGCAGAGGGGCTGAGACTAGTGCAGGTGCAGTGTGGGGGGTGTTTGGAGGAGGATTAGCTGGAGGTGCACACGCTACCACAGTATGGACTTCACTCTACCAATGTTCTGTTTGTGTGTGTGTTTGTTTGAAGCACATTTGTGCATATGTGTGTGAGGGAGTGTGTATTCCAAGTAAGCCAATTCATCTGAGAAACTCTGCATGTACATGTGAGTGAGAGAGAGTCTGTGTGTGTATTCAAGTAAGCCAATTTCATCTGAGAGGCTGTGTGTGTGTGTGTGTGTGATTACTCAGTATCAGCCCTGACAGGCCCAAGTGCCAGTCTGAGGAGCAGTATTTTCACAGTGAGAGCGGCTTACTGTTTACCATAGAATCAACATTTTGTCAGACACAACAAAAGTGAAGGGAGCCTTTCACCAGAGAGGAAGAGAGAGATGTGCAAATGTCGGGCAGACGAAAAAAAGAGAAACTGTCAGGAAACAAACTGTGTGTGTGCGCACATATAGGTATCTCTTTAAGGTGTGTGTGTGTGTGTGTGTGTGAGCGTGAGCGTGTTGCTGCTGGGGTGTGTTCTGACAAATATGAGTGGCAGCATCCTCAGGTGTCCTGGCACTGACAGCTATACGCTGCCAATTCATTCAATTCAATGTAGGTGTGGTTTCATTTACCAGTACAAATGTACGAACACACACAGACACAGACACACACAAAAGAGGTTCGGCATAGGAGGGTTGTCTGTGATGTCCCTGACATTAAATGATATTGCACCACTGGGAGGTTTGTGACTGCGCTGAATTTAAGGAGATAAGAGAGGATCACATGCCAGCAGGAGACAGAATAATATCATGGGGCTTGCTAAAGCAACTAAACACACACACACACACACACACACACGGGTATCTAAACACAAAGGGGAATAGCATAATGACCTGCCACATCAAACCGAGTGGAAAACCGGTAAAAGGTGTAACGTTATTTGCAGGTGTCTGCTGAAGCATGGAGATGGAATATTAACATTTATTTTTGTGTTTCGCTATTTTCTTTGTTTATTTTCAGGGCTCACGGGAAAGCAGCAACAAATAGGTTTCATCTGGTTACAGTATGCTACAGCCCATGTGCCCTCTTTCTCACACACACACACAGAACAACAACAACAAGAATAACAATAATTATAATAATAATGAATTTGGTATATAGAATATTTTAGAAAAAGGGAATAAGAGAATGTAAAAAGCTTTAGTTACCTTATTTCAGCAGGTCCCTGAGAAACTGATAGGAGTTTGCTGCCGGAGGAAGTCCTGAGAGAAACAGGGGAGTAGAGGACAAGTTGTGTTTATGCAGAACATAATGGGAGAGGGTCTTATGAATAGGCCTCAGTTAGTACAACTGATCCAGATTAGGTCTTTATTCAGCATTACATTTGAGGACTTCTCAGGAAAATTTCCAGATTTTTTCCAGCAGATTCAAGGACTCAAAATGAAATATTTCGAGACATACATTAATGTGAAACGTTATCAACGCAACAACACACCTAACCCTGGCAACAGAATTGGCACTACTGCTGAGGAAATGTATCAGAAATATGACAAGAGGACAGTCTCCACTAGGAGAAACACTGGTTAGCTTCGCTGAAGTCAAAGCAGATATCCAGCCTGTTGAACTAGACACTGCTTATGATGATTAAGCTATTTGTTTTTCTGCAGAGAAAAACATCTTTGAATATCAGAATAACCTTTCTTAACCTATCTTTGAATAACCTATTACTACTATTAGGGTATAGTTCAAGTTTGATGTTTCTTCTCTGCAGAAAATCTGAAGATGGAATTTCATTGAAAAACATCAAGACTGCTTCTACAGTACTCCATTGCTGATAATTAAAAACTAAGGCACCAAAGGGTATGCGCTGGACCTAAACCCATCTGACTGAGGACTAAATACTATAATCCAGGACCATATCTTTCCAGGACATATAAACATTTGAATAAAATTCTAGGTGTTTTCCATGACTAGAAACGTTATCTCCAAAATTCCAGGTTTCCCTGGACACGAGAGAACCCCGATAGGTTCCTTTCTGGCTTAAACACCACCCCGGGAATCCGTCAAACACCCTCCTGTACTTTGGCAGAGCCGGTGGCCAGCAGGCTGAGCTGGAACAGACTGGCAGTGAGGAGAGAGGGGAGCTTCACGAGGGCGGGCGAGGTGTCTTCTTGGCGCAAAGCTGGGCTTCTGGTTTCTAATATACAGCATCTCTTTAATTGGGACTGTGTTTTTAATGAAAATCATAAAGTCCACCCCCGTCAAAACAGCTGCCATTCATCCTTCAGAGGGGCTCGATTGATGTGACCATCATAAGCGGGGTCCTCGACCCGAACGCGGCCAAATGCTGAAAATTCCATCGCTTTTATTAGGTTTGAAGGAATCTGCCTTTAATGCAGTCTATTACGGCTGCCATACAAATCTCTCCCTGTGTCCGGCACTCTATGGCCTGATCAATTTTTATACTGCTGATCCGTCCCCTTCTCTCTCATTGTGTCACCTCCAAATTCATATTATATAGGATTTCCCTTATGGAGAATCTGCCATAAAAATCTCCAAGCTCACCGGTCCATGGCGGGAGGGCAGGCCCCTGCATAGGCCTAAACAGCGCCTGAGAGCATCAAATTTGTTTCAGCGGTAAGCAGAACTGTTTAAATGTTATTTATTTCCCATGCTCCTAAGAAAATATATAGTGAAGTGCAAGACTGATTTAGGACGTTCCCATGTCTGTGGCGTGGGGGGTCACGGGAGAGAGACAGAATTTATGAATCCTTTGCTCAACTCCTTTAATTGAATTTTCTAAATCTCTGGCCGCACACAAATAATCAATACGGTGTAGCGGGCGTGAGGTTCGGCCCTACAGAGTTATTGCGGCTCCTTTCTCCACCATTCTGTGCTCATCAGCACATAAAGATGATCCGGGGCATTTGTAACGTTTCGCCAAGCTGCCTGATTTATGGCCTGGCAGCTTACGATGATCTTGAATGGCTTTTGGGGGGTGCACAACCCGTTAGGATGGATCCAAAAACTTCGTCGAAAAACAGGATGCCTGGGCGTCACACCGAGTCTCTGACATGCCTTCGGTCCAGCTCCACTCTGGCTGAGATGGATGACGTAGAGCTTGGGATTTTAAAACCAGACTGACTGACTGAGTGACTGACAGCCCAGGTTTAGAGTTTAAGTACATGAGTGTAAAATATATACAAGCTGGAATACCTGAGCTTGCTCTCCCCAAGTCTCCATTTCCCTTCAGTGGACCTGGGAGGGTCAAGCTGGCTGTGGTCACACCAGTGTCACGCTGCCTTCACCGCCCAGAGGCTCAGGTGACACCGCAGACTAAGCTCTCACACACACACACACACTCACACACACTCACACACATGAGACACTCCAGGCTACATCACTGCTAAGGGCCACTGAACTGCTCTCAGTGGGATGGCCTCTATAGACATTTAAATGTGACTCACAGCACACATCTAAAGGGGGGAAAATAATCAACAGGGATGCGCCATGTTTAGCCAAAACATTAAAGACCAGAGACCAGCACTCCTTCTCTGTCCAATCTTGGGCCTAGCAAATGAAAAATTGCTTATATCTGTGCTAAAAATGAAAGCCACAAACAATTCTCAGTACATTCTTCAAAAGAAAGCCTGTTATCTAAAAAAAATGTGATATATTTAAATCTGTACAAGCTATAGATAGATAGATACATCTTCTACATTGAACAAACACACACACACACAAACACCACCACTTCCCAAAGTACATACAAACACTCATTAAAACAAATAGCCCCCTCTGCCCTAAACCTCAATCCACTTTGGCAAAACATGTCTAAGTCATCTGATGGTATCTCAAGCTCACAAGCTCAGCCATCAGCAGGTCTTGGCTCAGGCACAGTCCCCGACTGCCTGTTTGTTTACTCTTGGAGTCTGCCCCCCTGACACACTCAGCCGCTGGAGCAGAGCTCTCCATAAACCCCCTGCTGCTGTTCCCTGCTTCGGCCCACTTCGAGCGAGAGATTTCATGCTCCAGCATGTGATAAAAAATGTGACTCTCCTTCAGTGCCGGGGCCACATGCAAACGGATGCGTGAAGGTTTCCCCCCGTCGGCGTGACGAATTAAAACAATTTAAGGCAACCTTATCTTAAAAACACTGAACTTTTTTTCCCCTCCCCACCAGACAATTCCCCCCATTGAGTTTCCACAAATCACTATTATGTGATCGAATCACAAGTGAAGCTGCAGCTGCAGGCGTTGTGTGTGCCTCAAATAATCACATTAATTCTGTCACAAGGGCCTGCAGCGCTTGCTTGTGTAAAGAAAACTAAATGTTGTTTTGCTCAATGAGTATAAGAGAAAAAGGGCCTCTTTCAGCCACGCCATAAAAGATTGCTCATGGCTTTTAGATGTGGAAATATGTGGTCCAACAAAGATGTTCCAGCCAGGCCTGTCCCCTGCACACACACAGACTCACTCTCACACACACGGCCTCATCTCTCAGGAACCTGAAATCAATCTTCCCCTGTAAGTGAGCGGAACAGCAAAGAGTTTGCTTTTCCTGCCTAGGTTGGATTACGGAAAGGTTGCCACGGTTTGGAGCAATTAGAGACGATCCAGCTAACAGGGGGACTTAGTGATGTCATTAGAGAGACAATGATGACTTTTGAAAATAAATGTTATTTACTTGATGCCGTCAGAACACTTGGTTTATTTAGCCAACAATTTTATCTGAGTCTAATGTTTTGATATTATGTGTAATTCAATCGAGCTGAATAGCCAGGACTAAACTACTGAAAACACGTCAGAGCTGTAGCAGTCAGGGCAATGAAAGGCTGAAACAAGAACATGGACTTCATGGATTATTTTACATGGCTGCTCTGTTTTCTTCATGAAAACACTTGGAGTCACACCAAATACAGGAGCAATTCACTTACCTGTAATATGCCCCCTTCTATCCACTGATGCCATGGCAAGTCCTGATTCAACTTTGGCCACTAAGAACAGAAACGTTTGATGTATGCATCATTCTAACAATGGTAGCCCATAACAATGCTATCCCATAACTACCACAAACAGGAGTTGTTGTGAGTCATGTAGCTTCAATAATTATATTTACATTAGAGTACCATATGCAGTTTTTATTTCTAATACAGAGTGCATGTATGCAATTTTCACTCATTGTATAAATGGTACACTTGTATTAATAGCTTTGTTGGGTGAGAGAGAGAGAGAGGGAGAGAGAGAGAGAGAGAGAGAGAAAGAAAAAAACAGATAGACTCACCAAGCTCTCTGTGCTTTTCTAGCTCTGATAGCAGATCACCAGGACCTCTTGGAAAGAATCTGTCTAACTCACTGCTGCCCTCTAATGGCTGGGACAAAAAGAAGAATAAAACCGAGTGCTCACTCTCACAACATAAGCATCCATGTCTGTAAATAAATATAACAATGAAATTTCAACAATAGTGTAGGAAGCTTTACCTCTATGGGTCTGGGTTGCATGTTTCTAGGAAAATGTACTCAATATTAAAAAAACTTTTTGAGTCACTTACCAAATAACTTTCCAGAACCTGTTTAGATTTCTGGATGGACTCTACTGACTTCTTCAGATCATCTCTTAGCGTTTCCAGTCTGATTAGATGTAGGGGACAGAACAAAAAGACAATACCTCTGATACCTGTTCCTTTAAAAATGATTTAATGCACATTTTGTAATGGTATCTGATGCTGTTTCATAGTAGGTCAGACAAAAAATTATCTTGCCTCAAAAAAGGGAAATGAATGTACCCAGTCACATTTGGCAGGTAAATCTTGTGATCTGACCTCCCCAGACTCCTTATTGTCGTCTCTAAAAATAGCAAAACCGGCCATGCTCCTGTATGCAATTAAATGTATCCAAAGTTCTCCTTTCGGCCTCCTCTGATGTTTTTATGTATATTTAAAGAGCTTCCTTCCTTAACTACGGCACTATAAAATTCAAAACTAATGCTTGTCTTGATGGATTGCGAGAACACCAAGTTAGTGTGCTTTGGGGAAGGAAATAGGCCAATTCTTATCTAACTATTTTTAGTGCTGTGTAAATCACAGAGCATTGGACTAATGATTGAGACAAAGAGAGGCCCTCTGCGCCATGTCCTGTCATTAAACTCAGATCTGTCACAACCACCATCAGGCCAGTGACCATGAAGAGATTCAGGGGCGACAGCAGAATCATTCTCACTTCTGCTGAACATGTGGAGGGCTTCCATACTGCACAGTGAACAAGTTTATGCTCACTGGGTTTAGAATAAAAGACAGCACCGCAACAATACTGATCAGACCACCACCATGTCGACAGCTTTGAATGAGCCAATTAGTCAGCAAGTCGATTTTCATTAATCTAATTATGGAAAGTCAGGGTAAACCCATGTGTAATACATGTATAATGCATTTTGTGCACAAGTTGCCATTTAGTTCAGGTGAGTCAGAAGACCAAAATGGTCTTAAACATTTTATTCCTGTTTTCCCATCTGGCACATCTTTGGCCTCCTGGCGGTGAAAGCATAGTAGGAAATTGTGGGTTTACATCCTGGCGACTGTTGTGCCTTTGAGCAACACACTTAACCCCAAAATGCTCTAAGGAAGATTGGCCCTATAAGGTAAAATAGCTTGAAATTGTAAGATGCTTTGGAAAAAGGTGTCTATAAAATGCATACATATAAATGAAAGTTTCTCACATCACCACCAGAATCAGATATTTGGTGTTGTATGCATAAATGCATAAAACAAGCACTTACAACTTACTTCTTCTGATGTGCTTTTTGGCTTTGGTGGTCAGTCATGGTTTGCCTCCTAGTTTGGCGTTTGCCTTTTGAAAGAAACACCAGATGCCAGAAATTCTAAAACCGACACCTAGATAGTACTTACACCATCAGAAAATAAACATTATGTTTTACATTCACCTGCATTTTACATTCACCTGCAACTAACATTTGTGGGTAGATGTAATTTGATAGTTCTAGTGGGTTTAGCTTGGAAGGACCTGGATTACCACTGCAGACAACAAAACTAAGACAGATCTTTCATACATCTAAGGAGGAGCAGTAATGAGTATACTACGAAAGAAAGAAAAAAGCAAGAGCACATGTAAGGGGGAGAGAGAGGAAAAGATAGAGACTAAAGGGGCCTAAAGTTACCTTTAGTACTAGGGCCAGGGCTTATCACACGAGTACCTGTGTAGGGTGAGAAAGTCCTCTCTAGTGCTGGAATCTTGAGTGGTGTCTTGAATGAAATAATAACCAAGAATTTTTTTTGGTTTTGTCTGTAATTATTATTCTGACATCTACCAGTACATAACTTCACAATAAAATTAAAATGAGTGACCAGGTGACCCCAAGGTCTGGTGGCTGTTACAGATTTTAGCAAGCTGCCATACAATTAAATGTACACAATAAAATGCAACTTGCATCAGAGATGCCTGAGTTAACTTAATGTTATTTCAAAAAAAGCTGTGTTACATGAATGCATAAAGATAGGAGGATGAACTACTAAAACTAACCTGGATTCAATGGACCAAGGAAAATCAAACCACACCCACCCACCTTATCATCATCCTCATTATCTTGCATACTTCAATATTTTCTTGTTTACTTACGTTTTCTAAATGAAGGGACCTTCTCACTCTGTCATAACAGTAAAGCAACCAGTAAAACATTTTTACGTTGAAAAAGTACGCAAATTTAGGCAAGTTTAGTTGGTAGTGGTGCCAAAATACAGTTTCATCAACCGTCTGGTGGTGGTGGTGGCAGTGGTGGTGGAGGTAATAGTGAAACCTTTTAATAGTATATGAGTATACGGTTTAGTTACATTACAATGGACTACATTACATTACCAAGTAAGCCATGCAGAACGACTTTAAAACGTTATACTTACGACATGATAAAATCTGAAATTTTCAAGTAAAACGTGTCTTATGATTTGGAATTGGCGCGATGTGCTGAATATATATTTCCTCTGGAAACCTGAGTTGCAGAAAAGGGCCGGTGTCAATATGTATGAATATGTAACAAAGAAGTTGCCTAATAAACTATTAAATGATTGCATGCCTAAATACAACACAAACTTCTAAAAATACAACATATATAAAACATCACTGATACCGGAGAATTCCTTCTTAAAGCACTTCAGTTTCCCCGGAATGTTATTATGGCACACCAATGCAAGATTGTTTACATGGCAACGTTAGGTAGCAACGTGTAGTATGTGACAGATTTGTATTTCGCTAATCCAGCAGCAACCTTGTTGTATGCACAACTGCATATTGCTAAATGTAATTTAGGGAGTTACATACATTAACTCAGTTGATGGACTATATTGGTACGGTCTGAAGGGCAGCGTTAGCTTGTGATGTGAAAGATGTATGCTAGATGCTAACGTGCTAGATACATAACAATAACGTTATGAATGCTGTGCACCGTTTCGTTATGATCTAATCTAAACTAATTGCACTTCTACAAAGTCGGTACGGGACGACATCCATTAGAGATTATTGGATCGTTTTAAACTTTCTGTACAAAATGCTCAAATCTCATCGCTCAGAAGAGGAGAACTTCTATATGAATTGCAGGGCAGCCTATCTGGCTGTATTCAAGTCCAGTTTATCTAACATTACTTCTAAAGAACAATTATGCCACGGTAAGGGCTAACTATAAAATATTATTATTATTATTATTAAATATTATTATTTAAAAATAAATTATAAGGGCTAACTATTCTATTAACTGAAAAAAAAACTCTGTCTAGTCCTGGTTAAAAGAGAAAACGTTTCATAGGTCTACTGTAGGTTAAGTATTTAAGAGCAAATGACCAGACTATGATTTGAATGTCATTGTAAATTCTGTATCAATTCATAGTTTTACAACAGGCAGGTCGTAACCCCTCACAGAAGCTGCTGAATAAATACTGGACATCTAGGACGAGGAGGCTGAATTTTGATGATTTCTGTGAAATATTGCGGAAGGAGAAGCCAACAGAACATGAAGAAATACTCAGAGTGTTTAGGAAGCTGGACATTAATGGAGATGGGTACATCTCCCATGCTGAACTGCAAAGAGTACTTACCACGGTTGGTTTTTTTTATTGTTTAACAATACTATTCTGTAAATAATAGCAATATGACTGTGTGGTAACAAACAGTAACTACCATATTCTGTGTTGTTTATGTCTTTAGACTGGTGAGAAGATGGCTGATGGGGAAGTAAACGAGTTTTTCTCATTATTTGATGTCAACAAAGATGGAAAACTTGATTATGCTGAGGTAAAGCTGTAACAAAAGTTTCAAGATGGAACTGATTGATAGTCATTTGTGCATTGCACGCCATTTGTTCACATATTTTGTTCAGTATATGGATCTCATTTCTGGAAATCCTGTGTTTTGACTTAAAGGAGAAAGTCGTTGTGATTTAGGCCTAATCCATAACCTTTGTTTGACATCATCGTCTATGGTGATGGCTGACTGCCCTTACAATGGAGAGCCACCATTGTGATGCCACGCCCCCCACCTTGTCAGATACGCACTAATCCTATAGTCTCTTCTATAGTTCAGCTAAAAACTTTGCAGGAAGCTCTTGCAGACTGCTCTGTAAACTACTTTATTCATTCAGTAGGAAGTTCAAAAATCTCTATAGGAAAGAAAAAGAGTGAGAATATGTGATACAACATACACCAAATCGTGAGTCAGTGTTAACTAAATAGGGCACATAAACATGCTTTCAGTTTATTTTTTACTCTGCCACAATCAGTTGACATTAGTTTACTTTTTGCTACTTTAAACATTTGATATGTGCTTCAGTTTCTCAGTGAAATGTAAAGTGCCGTGTCACAGTTTTGTAGGATGCTGGAGTCTACAGCAGAGCAGTGTCAGGCAGCAGCCCGGGAGAAATTGGAAACTGATGCCAAACTCAAGAGGCAGAACTTTGGCAACCAGTCGGATAACTCCCCCAAGGGCACATCCCACCCACACCAAGAGTGTCTCCAGAAAGATGAACCCGATGCAGCACCTATGAGAGGTAATGAGCTCAGAGATGAATGCATCACACCTTCTAAGCATGTCTACTTAAAGGGATAGTTCGGTTTTTAAAACATTAAGCCCCTTTCACAGGTTGTCTAAAATGCAATAAAGTGGTTGACATCGAAATTTTGACGATTGCTTCTGTCTCGGCTATTTGGGAAATGTAGAATCGCCTCTGCCTGCCTTCAAAATGGCTAGCAATGGGCATGTGTTGTTTCTATCCTTAAACACTGGTTTTAAAAAAGTGCTACTCACCAAGTGGTTAGTGGTGCTCAATGATGTTCCAAAACATGTATCGTAGCGAAATAAAGCTTCCGTCATGTTTTATTTGGCACTTTGTTTATATGAAGGTTTATATGAAGGAGCTATATGACCCAAAATCTCTATCATTGGCCAAATGCATATTGCATACGGTATATATCGTCTATATTGCCCACCCCTAACAGAAACTGTATTTTGCTACGATACTTGGGTTGGAACATCAGCAAGCGCCACTAATCACTCCATGAGTAACACTTTTTTTAAAACCAGTGTTTTAAGGATAGAAACAACACATGCCCATTGCTAGCCATTTTAAAGGCAGGCAGAGGCGATTCTATATTTCCCAAATAGCCGAGACAGGAGCAATCATCAAGATTTTGGTGTCAACCACTTTATGTCATTTTAGACAACCTGTGAAAGGGGCACAATGTGTTAAAAACAAAAAAAAAAAAAAAAAAACTCAAAGTAATCAAAAGAACCAGTGAAGTTTATTGTTTCAGTTTTCTTAGGTATATTGAGCAAATATTTGTGGTAATTCTTAAAATAACCTGAATTATTACAAGTAGGATGGAAGCATATTGCATGTGTTCCTGCTCTTTTCTATGAAACATCTGAAAATCATCTATCACCACCCTTTCAAGATAACCAGCATCATGTTTATGTGTAGATAAATCAGTAAAGATAACTGATATCTGCTCCAAAATCATCAGATATTGAATATTGGTCATATCATCTGGTCTCCCAGGGAACTTCCTTATTTGTGCATTTGCCTGCCATGTTCTTTGTTATGTATTATGCAAAATGTTTCATTTAGTTTAATGGCATACCAAGCATATATCCTGTCAAACAAATGAAATACCTATACTAATATTTAATTATAGTCATTATTTATACTGTGGCATAATAATTATTATTATTAATAATAATAATAATAATAATAATAATAATACTGTGGCCTGGTATTATTATTTATAGTGCCCTATATTTGCTTTTGTTTAATTTAGAATAGAATAGAGTAGAATAGAAATGGACACTGGACAGAGGGACAGTAGGATCAAAGGGAGGGATGGGCTGTCGGGAAGAGGGTATAGACTGAGACTGGAGACTGGAACAACTTGTGAAAGATGGATATAGAGGGCTAGAGTTAGCAGTGGCGAGTGAAAACGACTTGAATATATGTGAAGAGAGAGAGAGAGAGAGAGAGAGAGAGAGAGAGAGATGCCAGTGAGAGTACACCACAGACAGACATGTTTGTGTCCCGGGCTCTCTGTGTGGTCACTGTGTGTTCATGTTATTGATTTGAAGAGTCCCTCCATCACCCACGGGCACAAAGGGATTTGGAAATCATCTCCAGTGGAGCCCTGCTAACCAAGCTTGCTCCAGAATAAATAACCTTTCATCCAGCATCTGGATTACCCCATTACATGCCACCCCTTGCAGATAGTGATTTATTTGGCCTCAGCTTCTTTTCCCATGACCACAGGGTAGCATTGCTGTCTGACCACCAGCCCTGGGACACTGAATTGTCTATAATTCTCGGACTTCAGACATGCTGTAGTGCACCTGAGAAAAACAGGGAAAAATATAAAGAAATGTAAAGAAAATGGCATGTGGTGCTTTCGTAGCGTAAAGGTCTCTCTACCATTCACACTTGCTTCCATTTTCTTAGGAGGCGAATGAAGTATAACCTGTTCTCATTAGATTTACTAAACAAAATCTGGCATGTTCTTCGCTATTCCCCCAATTTGTACTATGTAACAGTTCAGTTCTCATGGAGATATCCAATACACCAGAAAATGAGTGTTGATATCCCCAAAATAATTTTAAGTTATATAAAAGACTGATAAAATCATGTAAATCCCATCGGCCATCTGGGATGTGCAGTTTTGGGTGGGAAGGGAAAGACACCACCACCAAAATTCACAACATTGCTGACTGTATTGCCATCAAACACGAATGATCATATTAGCCTTTAAACAAAAACTGATTTTGTGTGTTCGTTTTTGGTTGTTTGTTTCGCAGACAAATATAAAAGAACATCCAATTAAATAGTGTTACTGTTTTTCTCATCAGTCAGCTCTGTTGGCATAGCATCAATAGTTTGTTTCAATTAGGAAGGGAGAGGGGGATGAGTTGTGTGTAAGTTAATGAATTTGAATGGTATGTGATAGGGCTTTAATTAAAATGTTGTATCTGAGAAATGGGCCTTTAGAGTCAAAGGCCCTAATCTCGTTTCACCTCTCTAATTGAAGTCTTTTGGCCTAATCACAGCTTATATGGATGTATTTCTAGGTATTTTTAAACTGCACTCCGTGTGTGTGTGTGTGTGTGTGTGTGTGTGTGTGTTCAGACAGCCGCTCCTTTTCTCGACCGTCTTCGGCTCGCAGTCGTCGTTCATCGATATCCATGGCCATCACCATGCCCGCCCCCAGCAGCAGAAGTGGCAAACTAGTGGAGGCCGAATCCTTACAGGTACCCCTGATACAGCACTGATTGCAGGGCTCAGCTAATCCCAAAGCCTAGGACATTTTCCCAATAACAACAGAGTGATTTTTTTCGTAAACCCGAAACAAGACAAAGAGATGGAACCAAACTCGTTGAAACTCCATTATGCTTTCATTGCCCGTGTGTTTGAAAGCACATTTAGAAGTTTGCTCTGTCCTCCATCTGCAGTGTCTTATGAAGAGAAGCTGTTAGATAGCCATGCAGCAGGGCCACAGGCAGGCAGACCTCCAGGCTGATTGTCACGGCAACGGCCACAGCCACAGCCACAGCCACGACCTGTTACCCAGGCTGTTATTCCAGGGCTTCCTCCTGGCAAATTTACGCCGGGTCGATGTAGCGTAGAGTGTGTTCATCGATTCCCAGCTCTTTGTTTGCACTCCTTTTGACTTAACCTCCTCTGGTTTGCTTTACTGCTCTCTCCCCCCCCCCCCCCCCCCCCCCCCCCCCCCAAGTAATAGCCACCCACCCACCACAAAAAGATGGCGGCAATAGAAAAAAGCCAGACGCGTGGAGACAGTCGCTGACGTGGGTGTATGAAGTATGAGAGCGCTGAGATTACTGCTGGCAAGTTCTGTTAGCCTCAGCTCAGGCCTTGGGCTAGTAATTGGGAGATGATTGGCTGGTGGGGTTGAGGCACAGGGCTTCCCTCATGGCCCACCATCCCCTGCACTCTCCCAGCACCCCTTACCCCTGTGTAAATCAGACAGGGCCCGGACAAGGTGACATGGCTGGGTATTAGCCCCGGCCAGCTGACCTCTCTCCCAGGGACCCTTCATCAGCAAGGGTGGGGTGGTGGAGGAATGGATGCAGCCTGGGGGGTGGGGGGTGTTTGTGCCACATTCCCGTTCCTGGCAGGACAAACCACAGAGGTGCGTGTTATGGTTTGATCGTTTTTGAGCCGGTGCACATTTCACGAGACGACATAAAACCAGGCAAGAGGAAATGGCCTTTGCTTGGGGAAGTGTCAGTGTGGAAACACATTTAGTTTTGGGGGGTCTTTGTTTAACTTGGTGATTTACGGACTGCTCTTCAGAAGATGTAGAAGGCTATTAGTGGCCCGTCAATGCATTTCTATGATGGAATGGGTCTCGAAGGGCTTGAGCGGCCCCTACAATTTAGGCTTCTGGCTTTCCATCGGAAAGTCCCTGTTGTCTTTAATATAGCCGTGGTTTTACCGGCGCCATGAAGACAGTTTTATAAGGGCAATAACACACAAAAAATATTTTGATGAAATTTTTGGATGTAGTTTTAAATCACTGCAAGTAACTTGGATGTAATGGCGAGTTTTGTGTTTTTGTTATATTTCACAATGTTTTTATCAAAAGAAACATATCCTCAGGACATCAGGCCTTATCCCTCATGGAGTAGAGGCCCATGCATCAATGTCTGCCTGGTTAGGGGCTGGTGTGCCTTTGACGGGAAGTTGTGTGGAAGATAGGCCCTGTTCTGTGTTTTTTTTTTTTGTGTGGTGTTCATCTGAGCCACGTTGCCATAGTGCCACCCTGTGGCTGTCAGGATTGCTAGGCTACCCCAGGTCTGGTGCCAAACTAAGCACAGCATTTTCTTTTATAGGGCATAATTAAATGCTAATGAATATTTTAACTAGATTTATGATCAGATTGATACCAAATGTAAGTTTTTATTATAATATTAATCTAATAAGGTCATGGTTTTAAAATCATACCACCACAGTTTATGTTAATCATCCTTTCTCTGCATCTTGCAGCTGTAAAAATGTTGGCACAAAACTTAAGATTACTATGTTGAAGGTTGCAAATGCAGTGACTTTTATTAAAAATTTTCATTAGAATTACAATAATATTAATGTAGACATGCAGATCATGTTTTTATTCATATTTTTCATGTGTTCCATCAACATAATTATGACCCATTTCATTTCCCTGTAGGACTGGCATCACAGCCATCTGAAAGGATGTTTCTTCCTGGAGGAAGACGGATCTATCGTGTCCCTACAGTATCGACTGCACATTTCCCAGACAACCACGGTCTACCTGACCATCCAACCCCTCAACCTCAGTCAAACAGAGGGTAAGACGAGGACCCCCAAATCTGTCCCCTTCCCCATTAGGGAACCCATATTAGGGTTTAATTACTACATTTACTGTACACATTTAAGGCAGATATTTTGTTTTAAAGATATCATCTACAATCCAATGTAAGGTGAAGCTGGTGCAAACCTCTATAACATGTTTTTGTTTAGGGATAGGAATTTATAGAATTTGATCAATATTGATGCAGTATTGTGAGTCCTTTTTTATCAGCTCTATTCTATTAACAGTTCTGTAGAGGATAGTGGCTTATGACATGTGTTTTGTCAGTGTCAACACATACAATATAATATAGCCTGTGTTACTGCAGTGGCCATTGGAGCTTTTTAGAATGAGATCAACTATGTAGAACTGTCTGTTTCGATTGTACTTTCAGAAGGACACATTTTGCTAATGATCATAAAAAACATATCAGCATTGATAAGGGGAGTTGATAAGGTCAGGGGCATAAGATTACAGTAGTCTGAAGCATTTGATTCTCAGTTGATGTCACTAACCCGGTGCTCACTCCCACTTCGGTTCCCATTCCCACTTCAATTCCCAATCCCTGTTGTAGACAAACCGTCTCCCTGGATGTGTGTGGACACGGCTCTGCTAGTGCTTCCAGCCAGTGAGGGGAAGGAGGACCCAAACGTGGTGTGTCTTACTGAGCTGCGAGACAAAGAGGTCAGTCTGTCATATCCACATTATTTTCGAGGACCAGGAACTGACAGCATATGTGTTAAAGACTGATCCATCATGTATGCATTTCTGTATATCGTGGCCTTCTTTGACAACTTCCTTTCCTTTAAACAGAATATACAGTATATGGATATTAATTAAACTGTGAATTGTGGAGGTGTGTTTTTATGTTTATGGGTTCATTGTAGATCGTTCTACCCAAAGCAATTTACAGAACAGATTATAAATAAAAAAAATGAACACAATCTAATAGGCCTAAAACATTTAAGTAAAACATTTAAGTAAGTACATATTTTATTTATTTATTTGTTTTAATTAATACATAGACAAATAATGATGTACTATATAATAGATTAACAGTATATACAATTCATAAATTAATGTTAAACAAAATGTATTGTATTTTAGTGACTCAGCCATAAACTTGTTCCATTATGACGACATGGCCACAAGCCAAAATTTTGTTGTTATAAGGTTTGCTCTTATAGTTATATAACTGTTTTAACTGATTTAAAATTCATCTTAACATCATGTTCCACACTTCTGGTATGCTAAAAGCCAAAAATGAGTTATAAACATTAATTGTAAACATTACAAAAACATAGGTGATGTTATCTAACATGGTAGACAAATGATCAAACTAAGTATAAAACGAAGAGATTTTATAAAACTTTTTGAATGTCTTTTTTTCTGACTACTCAATTCCTTCCACCACTGATGCACCACCACTTGCCATGCTTTGTCAGTCATAGACAACATAGCCAACGGTTCATATGACACCCAAATGATGTGCACATTAAGCTGGGGTCACTGTGAATGAATCAAACTTGACATCTGTGCTCTGGGAAGTGGTTGTGTTGGCAGGACATGTAAGTAGTTCAATCCTGAGGAGATAGAGTTGCAAGTGAAATTCCTTCACCCAGACAGAAATGTCTAAAAACACATACAGAAATCCTAGTCATTTGTTGGGAATGACATGTAAAATTGTGTTTTAACCGCATAGCAATGAAATAAAAACCATTTGGAGTTAATAATCTTGCCTAAAGAAGTGGTTTAGATGGAAAAAAAGGAACCAAGGACTGATACTAGTTTTTAGGTCATGATATGATAACTGCACTGGCCTAAAAACAAAAAAAAAGTGTCTTTCTAAGCTTCTGTTGCAGATAAACATGTGGTTCAATTGAATGAATGCCTTCAAAACCTGGCTGCAAAGAGTCAGGTAGGCTGTTCATTGAAACGGAGAACGGTTTTAAATACACAATTCTGAAGACCAAACCTGTTTCTTCATCATTTTAGCATTTGTAACTGTGATTGAGAAAACAGAAATCATTCTTACAGTAAATTCATTTTCATCAGTAGACTTATTCTGCCTTCTCTTAATAGCCCTAATTTCCTGGATAGTGAGCCACAGATGGTGTTTATGACAAGTTTATCTTGTGGATGGAGCACATGCATTAGGTAGATATGATGCTAAAGGAAATAGAGTTTCTTTAGTTTAATTGAATTCTAGTGATTAAAATGAAACTGGAACTGGAAAAGTCATTAAAATCTAAATTGTTGTTTTCCAGGAAAAACATTGATTAAAAAGGAATTAAAAGAAGTATTTTGTAAATTCACTGAAAGTTTTGGAAAAAGTCTCTCTTTAAAGGAGAAGGCCGGTGTGATTTGGAACTGGACTGTACTGAAATATGTTACCGAGTACAAACATATATCCAATGCCCACCTCCGTTCACCCCCAGCATTCCGCATTAAACCGTTTTTAGCCAAAGCTTTCATTAACCTTACACTGCTAGCTATAGGGCGTAACTTTGCCTATGCAGCTAAATCGCTATTTTTATACCTTTAACAAGGTTCAGAGTAACTCCACATTTTATTGGTAGACTTCTGAGAGCCCTGAGAGCCTCTGAGAGCCCTTCTCCTTTAACGCTGCAACAGGGTCAGTGAATTTTGTCAGTGAAAATGAGTGGGAACCATGTATGTGTGTGTGTAAGTAAGTAAGTAAGAAAGTAATTAATAAGTAAGTAATGCTTGTGCTGCACTGTAGTGGCAAAAAGTAACACCGTTGTGTGTGTGTGTTGTCCCGGCAGAAGTTTGTGTGGCAGGGGGAGCTGAGTGAGGGCACCTACCTCCTCCTGCCCCTCAGCACGGGCTGCAGACTAGCGCGCACCAGCAGGCCCGAGCTCCCCACTGCTCAGCTGGTCTCCAGGAACCAGGACTCAGGGGAGCTGGAGCTCACTAAAGAGTTCAGGTAAACACTCATCCTCTCATATGTTATGCAACAGCAGTGAGACAGGTTTCAGCACACAATTGCTCCAAGGGCATTTTACTACTACTGTTACTACTACTGACAGGTCCAGCAGGGCAAGATTTTGCAGGCGCTTTTTACATAACGTTTGCCACAGCATTTGACACTGTCCAAAGCCCCCTTTCCAATTTACTAAACAATTACAGAACAGAACATTAAAAGGCATAGTCCAGCACAATGCCTGAAGCAAAAGACAAAAATGAACAGTGTGAGCAATGACATTGCGCAGACATCTTTTTGTGCAAAGAAATAAACATAAGTCTGTTTTGTTAGATAGATAGATAGATAGATAGATAGATACTTTATTGATGTTTGTAATTTATTGTTCATGTTTGTAAAGGCGGCAAATCAGGAACACTTAAGGTCTTATGGTCTTTCCACTGCTCCCTACCACAGGGGGGCACTGTCTCACATTTTTGAAGTGATTGACCTGGATGGGAACGGCCTGCTGAGTCTGGAGGAGTATAACCTGTTTGAGGAGAGGACCAGCGGGGAGAAGTGTGATGATGACGCATGGGCCGTCTGCAAAGGTGACCGTCCTCTTCACATCCCGCTAGGATGAGACAAGTGAAGTTGCTCCCACAGAAACAAATGCGATATTAAAATATAAAAATGTGGTATCACATTTGTTAAGTGGAAGGTATTTGAAATGGTAGTTTCATGTATTGTATTGCTGTTATGCATTTTCAAAAGCAGTGTGTGTTTTCTTCTAATCCCTCATCTTCTGCCTCCTCTTCAGAAAATTTTGACACGAAGAAGAACATGCTGACCAGGCAGGGCTTTCTGGAGCTCAATCTGATGGAGGCCAACGATCGAGAGGGAGACCCCAGGGACCTGTGGATCACCCTGGAGGCCATGGGCTTTAACAGGGCCCTGGAGATGGTGGAGGTGAGGAACCAGACTCTATCATGCCACAACCCCACACACTTTTACGTGGGCGACCTGGCAGATAGGCCTGTAGTCTTATGAAGGTCTAGGAAAACCAGTTCAATCTACTGACAGTACCACACTGCCATCACCTATCTGTATTGGTGTGCTTACAGATTTTGTCAGGCCGCTGTATTTAAATAATACCTAATCTTCTTGGGCAAGGTGAGAGGTAAATTTATAAGTCACAGGTTCACCATAGGACACCAGGTGCATATAATATAGTCATTTAACTTGGATGAATTATTCTATGCACATCCTTATAGATAGATGGATGGATAGATAGATAGATAGATAGATAGATAGATGGATGGATGGATAGATATATTTTATTGATCCCCGAGGGGAAATTCAAGTTTTTTTTATATATATATATATATATATATAATCGCCCTATTTTTATATAATTGCTCTATTTGTTTATCTTTTGGGTAACAAAATGAGCTTTCGGGTAACAAAAGTTGTGCTGTCACTTTGCCTTCATTTCCATTTTGACATTCATAAATAAAAAACCTCTGTGTGTTGTTGTGTCTCCCAACAGGCATGTCCATTCATAATCAATGTGCACAGTGAGGACGTTAAGCCCATCCTTCAGGCTGTGAACCTGGAAACGGGCGCCAAGATGCTCACTGCGGCACTGCAGCGCTCCGTCATCAGCCGAGGAGAGGCCAGACCCGTCAGGGGCCATGACGGCGTCACTGTGTACACATACAGAGGCGAGAGCCGGATCTCATCAGTCATTGCCAACAAGGTACCTCAGCTAACCTCCACAGGTTGCTAGCCTTCCAGCAGGGGAGCGCTAGCTATAAAGACATTGAGCTAGAAATTTGTGAAACTTTAAGTGAATAATTAAAATGTACATTAAAAAAATTAAGCATATTGTTTAAACATTATGCAACACATGTTTAAGCACAATGTGTTTCATAATGGGTAGTGGACTTAGCAGAATGGTATGTTAACCTTATGGGCAAAAAAATGTCTCAATTCAGTTGGTATATCTTTCAAACTAGATAGATAGATAGATATAGGGGAAATTCAAGGTCCCAGCAGCTTAAAAATCACACACAACATATACTACAGTGTACACAGGATGAAAAGAAGCAGATCAACAAAACAACATGACTAGATCAACATTACTAAAAAGAACAATAGAATACAAATACAAAGGGTAGAGATGCGCATGAATGTACTGTGGTCCAGTATGAGGTGTGTGTCAAGGTAGTAGTGCAAATGAGTCCCGTAGTGCAACAGTGCAAGGTTAAAAGTCTAGTGACCAGCAATAAATATGTGCATATGTAAAATGGGCAATAAAAAATATAAGCATAGCAATTTAACAGTTCTAGTATAAGTATATGGACAATAAGATAAAGATAAAAATAAAAATAGCCTAATAATATAAAAATTACAGCATCAATGCAAGGATAAGTCATATAAGGGTTCATGCATCAGTCAAGTATGAAGGTCAAGTATCAAGTTACAGTTATTGTTATTGGTCAAGTATGAAGTTACAAGTAT
>JAGFZM010001295.1:85428-106520 GCA_017657215.1 Limnothrissa miodon
GCCAACGGTTCATATGACACCCAAATGATGTGCACATTAAGCTGGGGTCACTGTGAATGAATCAAACTTGACATCTGTGCTCTGGGAAGTGGTTGTGTTGGCAGGACATATAAGTAGTTCAATCCTGAGGAGATAGAGTTGCAAGTGAAATTCCTTCACCCAGACAGAAATGTCTAAAAACACATACAGAAATCCTAGTCATTTGTTGGGAATGACATGTAAAATTGTGTTTTAACCGCATAGCAATGAAATAAAAACTATTTGGAGTTAATAATCTTGCCTAAAGAAGTGGTTTAGATGGAAAAAAAGGAAGCAAGGACTGATACTAGTTTTTAGGTCATGATATGATAACTGCACTGGCCTAAAAACAAAAGAAAAGTGTCTTTCAAAGCTTCTGTTGCAGATAAACATGTGGTTCAATTGAATGACTGCCTTCAAAACCTGGCTGCAAAGAGTCAGGTAGGCTGTT
Source organism: Limnothrissa miodon (assembly GCA_017657215.1). Lineage (NCBI taxonomy): Eukaryota > Metazoa > Chordata > Actinopteri > Clupeiformes > Clupeidae > Limnothrissa > Limnothrissa miodon. Next base: position 85,898 of record JAGFZM010001295.1, read on the forward strand.
CATTGAAACGGAGAACGGTTTTAAACACACAATTCTGAAGACCAAACCTGTTTCTTCATAATTTTAGCATTTGTAACTGTGTTAAGAAAACTGAAATCATTCTTACAGTAAATTCATTTTCATCAGTAGACTTATTCTGCCTTCTCTTAATAGCCCTAATTTCCTGGATAGTGAGCCACAGATGGTGTTTATGTTTATCTTGTGGATGGAGCACATGCATTAGGTAGATATGATGCTAAAGGAAATAGAGTTTCTTTAGTTTAATTGAATTCTAGTGATTAAAATGAAACTGGAACTGGAAAAGTCATTAAAATCTAAATTGTTGTTTTCCAGGAAAAACATTGATTAAAAAGGAATTAAAAGAAGTATTTTGTAAATTCACTGAAAGTTTTGGAAAAAGTCTCTCTTTAAAGGAGAAGGCCGGTGTGATTTGGAACTGGACTGTACTGAAATATGTTACCGAGTACAAACATATATCCAATGCCCACCTCCGTTCACCCCCAGCATTCCGCATTAAACCGTTTTTAGCCAAAGCTTTCATTAACCTTACACTGCTAGCTATAGGGCGTAACTTTGCCTATGCAGCTAAATCGCTATTTTTATACCTTTAACAAGGTTCAGAGTAACTCCACATTTTATTGGTAGACTTCTGAGAGCCCTGAGAGCCTCTGAGAGCCCTTCTCCTTTAACGCTGCAACAGGGTCAGTGAATTTTGTCAGTGAAAATGAGTGGGAACCATGTATGTGTGTGTGTAAGTAAGTAAGTAAGAAAGTAATTAATAAGTAAGTAATGCTTGTGCTGCACTGTAGTGGCAAAAAGTAACACCGTTGTGTGTGTGTGTGTTGTCCCGGCAGAAGTTTGTGTGGCAGGGGGAGCTGAGTGAGGGCACCTACCTCCTCCTGCCCCTCAGCACGGGCTGCAGACTAGTGCGCACCAGCAGGCCCGAGCTCCCCACTGCTCAGCTGGTCTCCAGGAACCAGGACTCAGGGGAGCTGGAGCTCACTAAAGAGTTCAGGTAAACACTCATCCTCTCATATGTTATGCAACAGCAGTGAGACAGGTTTCAGCACACAATTGCTCCAAGGGCATTTTACTACTACTGTTACTACTACTGACAGGTCCAGCAGGGCAAGATTTTGCAGGCGCTTTTTACATAACGTTTGCCACAGCATTTGACACTGTCCAAAGCCCCCTTTCCAATTTACTAAACAATTACAGAACAGAACATTAAAAGGCATAGTCCAGCACAATGCCTGAAGCAAAAGACAAAAATGAACAGTGTGAGCAATGACATTGCGCAGACATCTTTTTGTGCAAAGAAATAAACATAAGTCTGTTTTGTTAGATAGATAGATAGATAGATAGATAGATACTTTATTGATGTTTGTAATTTATTGTTCATGTTTGTAAAGGCGGCAAATCAGGAACACTTAAGGTCTTATGGTCTTTCCACTGCTCCCTACCACAGGGGGGCACTGTCTCACATTTTTGAAGTGATTGACCTGGATGGGAACGGCCTGCTGAGTCTGGAGGAGTATAACCTGTTTGAGGAGAGGACCAGCGGGGAGAAGTGTGATGATGACGCATGGGCCGTCTGCAAAGGTGACCGTCCTCTTCACATCCCGCTAGGATGAGACAAGTGAAGTTGCTCCCACAGAAACAAATGCGATATTAAAATATAAAAATGTGGCATCACATTTGTTAAGTGGAAGGTATTTGAAATGGTAGTTTCATGTATTGTATTGCTGTTATGCATTTTCAAAAGCAGTGTGTGTTTTCTTCTAATCCCTCATCTTCTGCCTCCTCTTCAGAAAACTTTGACACGAAGAAGAACATGCTGACCAGGCAGGGCTTTCTGGAGCTCAATCTGATGGAGGCCAACGATCGAGAGGGAGACCCCAGGGACCTGTGGATCACCCTGGAGGCCATGGGCTTTAACAGGGCCCTGGAGATGGTGGAGGTGAGGAACCAGACTCTATCATGCCACAACCCCACACACTTTTACGTGGGCGACCTGGCAGATAGGCCTGTAGTCTTATGAAGGTCTAGGAAAACCAGTTCAATCTACTGACAGTACCACACTGCCATCACCTATCTGTATTGGTGTGCTTACAGATTTTGTCAGGCCGCTGTATTTAAATAATACCTAATCTTCTTGGGCAAGGTGAGAGGTAAATTTATAAGTCACAGGTTCACCATAGGACACCAGGTGCATATAATATAGTCATTTAACTTGGATGAATTATTCTATGCACATCCTTATAGATAGATGGATGGATAGATAGATAGATAGATAGATAGATAGATAGATAGATGGATGGATGGATAGATATATTTTATTGATCCCCGAGGGGAAATTCAAGTTTTTTTTATATATATATATATATATATATAATCGCCCTATTTTTATATAATTGCTCTATTTGTTTATCTTTTGGGTAACAAAATGAGCTTTCGGGTAACAAAAGTTGTGCTGTCACTTTGCCTTCATTTCCATTTTGACATTCATAAATAAAAAACCTCTGTGTGTTGTTGTGTCTCCCAACAGGCATGTCCATTCATAATCAATGTGCACAGTGAGGACGTTAAGCCCATCCTTCAGGCTGTGAACCTGGAAACGGGCGCCAAGATGCTCACTGCGGCACTGCAGCGCTCCGTCATCAGCCGAGGAGAGGCCAGACCCGTCAGGGGCCATGACGGCGTCACTGTGTACACATACAGAGGCGAGAGCCGGATCTCATCAGTCATTGCCAACAAGGTACCTCAGCTAACCTCCACAGGTTGCTAGCCTTCCAGCAGGGGAGCGCTAGCTATAAAGACATTGAGCTAGAAATTTGTGAAACTTTAAGTGAATAATTAAAATGTACATTAAAAAAATTAAGCATATTGTTTAAACATTATGCAACACATGTTTAAGCACAATGTGTTTCATAATGGGTAGTGGACTTAGCAGAATGGTATGTTAACCTTATGGGCAAAAAAATGTCTCAATTCAGTTGGTATATCTTTCAAACTAGATAGATAGATAGATATAGGGGAAATTCCAGGTCCCAGCAGCTTAAAAATCACACACAACATATACTACAGTGTACACAGGATGAAAAGAAGCAGATCAACAAAACAACATGACTAGATCAACATTACTAAAAAGAACAATAGAATACAAATACAAAGGGTAGAGATGCGCATGAATGTACTGTGGTCCAGTATGAGGTGTGTGTCAAGGTAGTAGTGCAAATGAGTCCCGTAGTGCAACAGTGCAAGGTTAAAAGTCTAGTGACCAGCAATAAATATGTGCATATGTAAAATGGGCAATAAAAAATATAAGCATAGCAATTTAACAGTTCTAGTATAAGTATATGGACAATAAGATAAAGATAAAAATAAAAATAGCCTAATAATATAAAAATTACAGCATCAATGCAAGGATAAGTCATATAAGGGTTCATGCATCAGTCAAGTATGAAGGTCAAGTATCAAGTTACAGTTATTGTTATTGGTCAAGTATGAAGTTACAAGTATAAGGAGGGGTAGTGCACGTGGGCTAATGTAGCCAATAAGGTCCGTAGGCAGTGTCAACAATACACAGTATTGTAGAAAAATGTCTTGTGTATAAGAGGGTTAAGGTGCAGATAGATATGGGTGCATAGGTGGATATAGGTTCAGATAGGTGCAGATAGATATGCAGAGAAGTCCAACTCTCCTTTTCCTTTCAATGAAGCATTGTAGAGTTGTATGGCCCTGGGTACAAATGACTTCCTAAGTCTGTCTGTTGTGCATGTCAGTCTCCTGCTGGTCAAGCTCTTCTGCTGCATGAGAGTGCTGTGGAGTGGATGACAGTCATTGTCCAGGATGTTGAGTAGCTTGTTCAGCTAGGACATTCTTAACAACATTCTTAAGTATGTAAATGCTTTGTCTATATGGGATGTTATGGGAGTGATTGGGATTTATTTTACCATATTACATTACAACATGTTACAATTACACATGACAACACCACCCCTGTTGTTTAATGTTTTAATCATTTAAACTATACTGCACTACAAATAAATTAACATAAAACAGACACAGTTAGAGAAGTCTGAAGTATGAAGGAGAGAGTGTAGCGCTTGTCAGAGTGAATGTCAGAGGTGCTCTGTACATCTGTACATTGAAGACAAGACAGCGTGTTTGACACATGCCGTTGACACATGCTGCCCCACATGCTTGCCAGACTCTTCTTGTCCTCTTCTGCAGAGCAACCAGAGGGTGGTGGTGCAGGTGAACAACGAGGCCAGTAAGAACTGTGTCAACAGCAGGGGAATGAGTGTGTTTGCTGTGGAGGTGCCTGCCAGGAGCAAACTGGTAAGTCTTTGGGATGGCATCCTGTTGGCCCTCTCTCTGATAAACATTTTGACAGGCAAAGGGAACTTTCTGAGTAGTCATTACTTAAAAAAAATGCTCAAGTATGTAAATAGGTAATGCATGTTGTGCATGGGTGAAATCCGTTTAGTGGTTAGTTCAGGTGAAGAAGTTTCCAAATTCAGCATTTTCTGATGGTGAAACAACAGGCAATGTTTTGCAGTGATAAAATGGACACTCTTGTGAATGTAGGGCTGGTTTAAGAGGGAAGTGCTTCTGATTCCACCTTCCAGCAATGGCGTCATTTGTTACCACCACCCGCCACCAGAAGTGCCAATCACAAGTGATGAAAGTAGCTCTGACCCCGCGAGACCGGGAGATACTTCACATGTTTTTTCTTCCTCAGGTCTGTCAACATGTCATGGCAGCGAACGATAACCAGGAGTGGGTCTACAGTTGTGCAGAAAGCATCATCTCATGATGATGTCAAATGTTGCCTGTGACCATTAGGGATGTCTTACGTGTGAAGATGCCACTTTGACCAGGTACAAGATTATACAGTCAGAGGATGTGGTGTGACTCAACTTTATGACTATTTTGATTAAAATTGTTGCCTAATATCTACTAGTGTTTGATTTATGTAATTGTGCTATAATCTAAGGTGACTTTTGACATGTTTGTGTGATAAGGTTTTGTGTAATAATGTTGTGAATGCAATATTTTGTGTCATGGCTATGCCATTAATTGTATAAATGAGCTTAGTGCTGTCTCCACTGTAGAAAATCTATTGCAATGTAACTGATTGATTTTATTGTCATTTTTAACTGACCTACTGAAATAAAGGAGTCCATCTTTAGTCCACTGTAATAAACCGTATGCCTTTGTATTTGTACAACTCCTACCTTACTACCTTGTCCTTCTCATCTGCATGGGCTCTTATCTATGCTGAAGCTGTCTGTGATTTTGGCAGCCAAATGTATTCCATCTGGTTGCACACAGGTCTCAACTTTATTCGCCCTTGGCCTTTAGTGGCAAAAGTAGCGCTGACCTTCTATATATACCGTAGAGGCAATTATTTTACCCTATGACCTTCTCTACTGTAACAGTAGAGCTGCCCCTCCAAATGTCACATGGTCTTAGTCGGAGTATTTAACCCACTATCTTGCCCCGTCAGGCCTTTTTGCTCACTATCAAATGCAAAGCATGATCATCTTGTCTAATCAGTTTTTTAAATAGCGTTTATAATTAGAAAGCCCACTGATTACTACTACATGATCTGAAAGAGGTTTATAACTCTACAGTTATAAAGGTCAGTGCTGTATACTAGAACTTCCATGGTTAATTAGTCACCGCTAATGTCTTGTCATCACAACAAAGCCTTGGGTGAGAGCAAGGCTAGTAAACTCTGGCCTACTTCTGAGAGTTCAAACAAACTGTGACACAATCGCCAAACAAAGGTGCTCCTGTGCCCTGTCCATTCAGGAGAGCTGTGGAAGCCATGATTGGTCTTTGCATGAGAACACATCTAATAGTTCTGTAAAACCCTTAGAGTACTGAAATTATTTTACTTATTATTATTAATAATAATAATAATAATAAGTGGTTATGCAGAAAGTGTTTAATTTCAGAAAATTTCAGAACATCTCTCAAACTTTTAACTGAAAACGCTGCCCTCAAAATACTACCACTCTATTCACAGTGTTGAGAGTGTAAATATACTCAGTAACTCCCAAGTAGCAGAGTTTTGGTAGTTGAGTGAATGAGTTAGACACTGGGCCTAGTAGTGAATAGGCTATGTGCTTTTGAACGCCATTGAACACAGCCCCTTTAAGACCTGACGTGGGAGTGTCTGCAGAGGAGGGAACTAACGTGAGTGTTCATGGGGAAGTTTCTACTGTCAGGATTCCTTCGTGGACGAGGATCGCACAGGTTAAGCTTTGGGGGAAAATGGTGAAAATTACAGTTGTCAAGACCAAGGCATACGCCGACCAGAAGCCCGGAACCAGCGGGCTTAGGAAAAGAGTCACGGTGTTCCAGCAGAATCAGAACTATGCTGAAAATTTCATTCAGAGTATTATATCCGTCATTGACCCTGCAGTTAGGCAAGCGAGCACTGTGGTTGTTGGTGGGGATGGACGATTTTTTATGAAAGACGCTATTCAACTTATCGTGCAAATTGCGGCAGCTAATGGGGTAAGAATTCCTGTTGTGACACGTTGCATGTCCATGACTTCAGAGATTCCTTAAAGGCAGTCTTTGGCTTTGCCATCATGTTTGCTTCTCCGCTATTTCGCTGGGCAAAGGTGGTTAAAATAAGTTGCTGAAGTTGTCTGGTGTTAACTTGGATTGGTTAAACTACGATGCTGACAATCAGAAGTAAAACATGTTATCGATTTTAACCGTTGGCTAACTGAAACACAAGTCTACAGGAGGAGAGCAAACTTGAATTTATCATGTTTACACAATTAAACAGTACCCTGTGCATACTGGCGATCGATTGCATGTGTCCAGAATTTAAAATCATCGTCTCAAATTTGGTTCTGCCAGATGACCTCTCTGATATTTTCCTGAGACATGCAAGAGAGGTCCATTGCTCGAAGGTACCTTTGACATTTAGTGGCATGGCATGGCATGGCAAGGCAAGGCAAGGCTCTCCAGCCAAGCTAGCTAGCTAAGTTAACACTGCAATGTCTTACGACTTTGTAACTGCTGTGTTCGACGATGTGAGACATTGTCGCTGCTGTGTGCAGTGTGGAAGATTGTGGCAACATGTTGCATAATAAAGAGTGCTAGTGGCCGAGCTAATGCCTAGGCTAATGCACGAAGCTGGTCCTGTTGCCGCGGAGACTGCGGAGGAGGCCAGTGCACAGGATGGAAGCGTGCTCCCTGTCACGTTGCCACACACGCCCCTTTATGTAGCAGCACAGACACAGTGGAAGCCATCAAGGACTGAATGGGAAAGACAAAATGTTCTAAAAGATGCAGTGGCATCGTAGACCAAATACGAAAACAGCACATGTATTTTAGACAGATATGTATACTAGTCTTGCGAGGAGAAAAACACAAAATGCTTTATAGTGTAGCATCGTAGAAAACGATGAATTATCATGGTGTATGATTTTATCACCTTCAATTCTCTGGTTGCTCTCCATCTCTCCCATTTCTCTTGTGGCTTGCAATCTACATGCAATTGTACAGTAATGCCAACAGTCAGGTAAGGACAGCATTACTTAGTGTACCCCCTAGAACCCTTGAGTATCTGTCCACATGATCTGGTGAGGAACTACACATAGCAATGTCCTGTAAAAGAACTAAGAACTAATTCTTGTTTTGGTGCTTTCTGTGTCTTTTCACTGTAGTGTTAGGTGTTGGACTTAGATTCATCCTACCTTTGATCTCAGGTTAAAATACTAATAAAACAGTATATTTAGTGTGTCGTGACCGCAGTTTACTTATTTCATCCACTTGTCTTCCACACACTGTGCAGATTGGCCGACTGGTCATTGGCCAGAATGGGATCATGTCCACCCCTGCTGTGTCCTGTGTGATCCGCAAGATCAAAGCTGTTGGAGGGATCATCCTGACAGCAAGCCATAATCCTGGTGGTCCCAATGGAGACTTTGGCATCAAATACAACATTTCCAGTGGAGGCAAGTCAAACAGCAACATCTCAAATCATCACATAATGTTTGGATTTTTTTTCTAACTATCACACACAGATGCACACACAAATTCTGAGTACCATTAATGCAATTAATTCTGAGGACCATTAATGCAGTTAATGCCTTTCAAATGAATGCATTTAGTAGAAGCCATTATTCAAAGCAACATAAAGTTTGTCAGCTATCAATTAGTTCAGAGCCATTCTCTTCTAGAGCAACTTAGGGTTAAGTGCCTTGCTTAAGGCCACAACAGTGGTAGCCAGAACTTAAACCCACAGTATCTAGGCTACTAGCATGCTAGCCAATTTCCTTAACCATTTCGCCATTTTCCACCACCACACAATGCAAAAAGATATTGCAAAAAATATATTGATGATGGTCTAGGAAGCACAGACTGGTAATGGAATGTAGTGGAAGATTTGAGCACCAAGTCGACCAGGACCAAGTATATCCAAGTCCTCATAACGTTCTTGTGTTTGTTTTAGGGCCTGCTCCGGAAGGCATCACTAATAAGATATTTGACATCAGCAAAAGTATCACAGAGTACCACATCTGTCCCGAACTTAAAGTGGACCTGTCAAAAATTGGCAAACAGACCTTTGAAGTGGACACCTTCAAGCCGTTTACAGGTAGAGTGATTCTCTGTCTAGGAGTTGGTATTAATATGATTCCAAAGGCTTCAGAAACACTTTGGTTGATACATGTACTAAATATTTCAACATTTCCTCAATACCACTTTCTGTAGATTTGTTATGTTTATATTGTTTGCAGCCATAACATGCCTGTTTGTTTGTTGACAATATGTTCCAGTGGAGATTGTGGATTCAGTGGAGTCCTATGCTGAGATGCTGAGAGAAATCTTTGATTTCCCAGCCCTGAAGGTGCTGCTGTCTGGAGCCAATCATATCAATGTGCGTCTGGATGCTATGCATGGAGGTGAGCCTGCCCAATTATCAAGTAGAATAAGGTTTTATTGGCCAAGTATACTTGAATATACAAGGATCCCCTTGGTAGATGTTAGCTCTAGACAAATAACAAACATTTAGTAGTGTGCATTCAGTGTAAGAAGTACTATAGACATTCTATATAACGTGCAGAAAGATAATAAACTATATACATAAGGCTCCTATAAACATTATATACAAGTAATAACGTACTACTGTTTAATAAACTGTTATTGAAGCTGTGCTAAGTGAATCTGCAATGTATAACTTCACCACTGAAACTAATCTGACTCCATACCTGTTAATCTTTTAGGGGTTAAATATTTTTCCCACTGATAAAGGAGTGACTCCAGCAAGTGTAACAAAACTGGTGGTTCCTTTCTTAGTTTGCACATGAGTTTTGGTGTTTCTCAATAGTTTGATAGCACAGCTCACTATTAAGAATTCTTCCTATGGAATTTAGAAGTGGGGGAAGAAAGAATGGCTGAGAGAACCTGAGTTTGGTAGTGCGCTTTAGATGGTTCAACAACACTGACATTTTAATGTTAACCATCTGCGCTTTAGATGGTTCAACAACACTGACATTTTAATGTTCAAACAAACAAAATGGAATACATCTAATCTAAAACCACTGTATTTTGATCGCTTTGCTCCATGTCAGTGGTCGGACCTTATGTGAAGAAGATTGTCTGTGAGGAGCTTGGCTCTCCTGCCAACTCTGCTGTGAACTGCGTTCCCTCCGAAGATTTTGGGGGTCACCACCCTGACCCCAATCTGACCTATGCCGCCGACCTTGTCAAGACCATGAAAGGAGGCGAATATGACTTTGGAGCAGCTTTTGATGGTGATGGTGTAAGTCAGAAAGTTCCTGTGTCTTGTGACTTAGAATTGGACAGAAAACAATAGGAAGCTTTAAGACATTGCATGTGAAATGAACACAGCAGAAAAGTGTGTGTGTTGTGAGTGTCAGGTCCATCCTCGTCAGATTACCAGATACTAAATAAGAACGGGTTACACTACACAAACAGGTTCTAAAATGTTCTAAACAGGTTTTAAAATGTACACAGTTAAAGCCCATCATAATGCATTTGTGAACATGTTTATCTTGAAGATAAATTTAATTTGACACTGTATTAATTGAGAAGAGTTGCATATGCGAGAAACACCTTTTATAAATCATTTTAGTGGTATTTTTATCGAGTTTGTAGTCACTGGAAACCTTATGGGTCTAACTGAACAAATACTAAAGATCTAGCTATCTACTACCATATATGCATACATGTACACGCATATACTCAGTGTATACTGTCCATCTATCTATCTCTCTATCTTTGTATCTCTGTATCTATCGATCTCTCTATCCATACAACCATCTTTCTATCTATCTGATTGATTGATCAATCGATCATTGCATTGCACCCATGCTGTGCTTGTGCTCTTCTCCTCTTAGGACCGTAACATGGTGCTGGGCAAGCATGGCTTCTTTGTGAACCCCTCGGACTCTGTAGCTGCTATCGCAGCCAATATCACGTGCATCCCCTACTTCAAAAAGACTGGCGTGAAGGGGCTGGCCCGCAGCATGCCCACCAGTGGAGCTCTGGACAAGTAAGCCTTGGCACTGTGGAATAGCATCTCAAATTATCACGAAATGTTGATGATTTAGGATTTTGATCCATCTGCTAGCTTGGCTAGATGGATCAATACTTTATATGACTGGTACAGTTCTGTTCAGTACACAGTACACTCGTACAGTAAAGTTCATCGGATTTCTTCATAGGGAGAAAGTTTGTGGGATTTCTTGATTTTTTTTGTACACATTATTTTACCAGTCAGAAATTGCACTTTATTACTAACTAACTGCAAGGTTCCTCTCCTGACACTTTTAACTATTGCCCAGTCACTGCTATCTAGAGGAGAGGTGAACTGCAGGTGATTAAGGTTGTAGTTGGACTTAGAGTTGAAAACCCCTGGCATTGATCATTCTGTAAATCATTCTTGGTACAACGCAAGTATCATCAGTAATTATTACTCTCTCAGCAGAATAATGCTTTCATATAATGTACAGACTCCACAAAGTTCCACAAAGTAATGAGCACGTGCAGTATTTGTGCAACCCTATAGAGCAAATAAAAGTTCAACTTGTTCTAACCCCTCTCTGTTTCTGAGGTTAGACCTGAATCACTTGAAAACATTTATCCAACAAAACCACAAAACATAAGACAGACCACACTGAACTGACTGCTTGGCGTTTATTTCTTTTTAATTTTTTTAAGATTTAGATGTTTTAAAGCATAATTTACACATTAAACGCTCAGAAGATGAAAACAAGCTTGATCCTTAAACCTACTCAAGCAATGGGAATGATGAGGGTTTTGTTATGTTAAGAATGATGTTGATTTTGTAATGTTTTTTACTGCGCCCACACTGAATGTTGACACAGGGCTGCTTGAATAACTATGTCCAGCCCCAGAATAGCAGTTATCTCATACAGTATGCTCTGAACAAACAATAATCCCTGTAACTGTCCCTTTTTGTTTGCCTTTTTGGAACTGGTGAAAATAATGGGTTTGGAATTGGAATTGGAATATTTAAATATTTAAATATTTAAGATGATTGTGTGTGTGTGTGTGCGCCCTGCGCGTGTCAGTGTGGCCAAGGCTCTGAAGATGCAACTGTATGAGACTCCTACTGGCTGGAAGTTCTTCGGGAACCTGATGGACGCTGGCAAGCTGTCTCTGTGTGGAGAGGAGAGCTTCGGCACAGGTAAATTTGAACTTTGACCCAGGAACCAGTCAGCACCCACTATTCACACTCCATCAGACAAAGTCAGTTTTATTGTCAATTCTTCACATGTACTAGACATACAAAGGGATCAATATTATGTTTCTTACTGCCCCATGCATACATTAGACAGACAAGACAGGACAGGACTAACAGTAAAGTGCACACGCACAAAATTCTATTCTGTCTGGTCCTTAATCTGTCCAGTCTTTCAAACCCATACACCTCAGACAAAAAGATAAATAAAAAAAAATCTTAATTCATTTCTGGGACTGTGAAAAGGACAGTCAGGGACTTTCTGCCTTTTATTCAGTAGGGAGTTACAGCACATGACTGGGGCAGAGAGATGGGTGTGTATCAGAAAATTACCTCATGTGACACCTTAGCCCACTGAACCACTGCACCTCCAAATTGACCATTTTTATGTAAAAAAAGAAAGAAATATCGGAACAAATAATTAGAGCTGCACCAGTTCTGTTTGAATAAAAAGCTTTGCCATTAAAGCTTTGTAAAGTGGACGAGGCTATGTAAACACCTGATAAAGAGAAGCTGATAGGAGAGGGAGCATGGAAGAGGTTTGATATACTGTGTTTATCTGTCTGTCTGTCTGTCCGTCACAGGTTCGGATCATATCAGGGAGAAGGACGGACTGTGGGCTGTCCTTGCCTGGCTGTCAATCTTGGCTTCACGCAAACAGAGTGTAGAGGACATTATGAAAGACCACTGGCAGAAATTTGGACGCAATTTCTTCACAAGGTGATCAGGGAATAGGAGAATCTGGATAGTGTTGCCCAAATGAGGTGACATTTACAGTTATATTTTACAGTTATTTTTATGTGATTAGACATTTTTTTTCCAAAAGAGGATTAACAATTCAAGCTACAACACAAAGCTACAAATCCTTTCCTTAAGAGTGGGATTTGCCAACAGAAAAGTGACAAGAGTGTGAGAGAAGTGCAGTATAGAGTGGGGTAGTTTAGGATGTAGCTTAGGTAGCTCAAGTTGTAAGCCAAAGCTACTCTTGGAAGAGCTGGGATCTCCAAGATTTTTCTGAATGTTTAGGGGGTATCCACTTACTCTATTGTAGTACTTGGCCGATCCTTCCACCAGCGTGGAACAGATGGAGATATAGAGAATAGTCTGGATTGACCTGGCTAAAGTGTTGGGAGTGAACGGAGGAACAGAGAGGTCGGGAGGTAAAATACGACTTTCAGAGGGTATAGACGGGATAAGATCTACCTCATAGTAATTTGAATTTGATGAAGGCTGATTCGGGATAGACCAGTTTTTAAGTAACCCCAACACACATCCTTTGTTCTGCGCAGATTTTAAATGCTGTTTTGCCAGTGTGACTGACCAGGAGCCTGTACTACGAAGGCAGTTTAACCAACCCAGAAGTAACCCAGGGTTACCTTGTTAAACCGGGGTTGACAAACTCTGGTTATCCTGATTGGTGTTAATCGGTACTACAACGCTGGTTATGAGGTTGATTTGTTGAACCGGCGTTAACCTAACTGGAGTTTGCGCGCGTTCACATAAAAGGGGCGGATTTCAGCGCAAGTAACCCTTTTCAACCATGGCGTGATCACCTTATTTCACTGATGGGAAATGCACAATAATCAAGACAAGCTACAAAGAGTTCAAATGTACTCTTCAGGGGAAATTAAAGCCGCGAACAAAGAAAGACAGGCTTGTTGGCAACGTATTGCCGGTATGTGTAGCAAGTGAAACATTATTGCCACATGTTTCTTAAATCTGTTAGGCAACAGGGGATTATTAGTTTGCAGAATGCCTGAAATGTATGCAAATAATTCTTTAAATCGCCTTAAAAAAATTTTAACACAATTCAAAAGTGCCAATCAATCGATATCAAAACGCCCTGTGATGAAATGAAGAAATGTCATATGTCGGTTGTCCCCCAAAAAATCCAAGATGCTGTGATTGCCTACCTTCTTCAAATCTTGCAGATAGGATAGACTCCCTAAAAATGTGGGAGTCTTGGACCGAGCCTGGTCACCTTGCATCCAGACTTGCCTGATCACGTCATCTAAGAATTTAAGGCTGTTTGGTCATTATAACTTTAAACTTTTGCATGAAGGTTGAGAGAAAATGTTTCACCTGTAAATTAACAGGGCCATCCCTGTTTTTTTTATGGTTATGCTTGTGTCATTCAATGCCAGAAGGAGTAACTTCATATCAAGCAAACAGACATGAAAGCCCAGGGTCTTAGCTTTCATTTGAAACGCAATTTTATGTTTCTAGGTAAAGGGGTTTTCAAGTTATAAACTTTTGAATGTCAGTAGGCCCTCTTGTTTACAAAAAGTCTCTATGGGAATTTACATAGGGGTCCCAGTCAAAACGCATAAACATATTTTTCAAATATTTATATTCAAAAATCATATTTTTGGTCTTTTGACTTCAATTTTTTTTGTGCAACAAGCTGAGAGATGGAGTTAGGACTTAGATTTTTTGATTTGGGGGTATCATATGGATGGTGCCTTCATATCTTAGTTAGTTCATAGACATTTGAAATGAGCGGGGGAAAAAAACTTAGTTCCAACCTCTATAACTCTGTGTCCATATGTCACAGAAACATACATATTCTTCTAGAAAAAACTTGAGGGTGTCACCTTTCCAATGGTATGAGGCACATCCCTGAGTCTAAAACTATGTAGGAACTGTCAAGCTTTCAATTTGGGTATGCCGTTTTTTTTTTAAAAAAGGAAAAATAGGGGCGTGCCTTAACAGGTTAAAACATGTTATAGGATTAGATTCATTTTCAGAATAATCTCCCAAACAAAATGCAAATTAATACTTGGTGGGTTATGGGCTAGTACACAATATATGAAAATACACCTAATACCCAACACCTGCACATTGATGCTGTGAAAAGATTTGCGATTGACATAATCGCCCTCATGCTCTGGGGTGCACTTGCACAATTGCCTTTATGGAAGTGTATTCCATATTGTATATACCTATACCTATTTTTATATTAGTAATTACCCATGATTGTTTAAAACCCTTCTATGATTTGCAGAGCGGTTAAATGGCCAGGGAAAACAACAAATGCATCCAGTTTAGAGAACCACCTTGCGAATTATACGACATATTTATGCTCAGATGTTCAGCATCACCGATGGAATACTTATCCACTGCCAAAATATCTAAGTGCAAAGCACATCTGCTCAATAGTAAGAGCATTATTACGGCGGGTGATGATGTTAGAGATATCTGCCTCAATTAACTAACAAAGATATTCCCTCTGCCTCTAAAAACCCTCACCCTGTGAAGAGAGCACCTCACAATGCGAGCGCCAATGTCAAACGGATCATCCTGCTGTTGCCATTGGCTTAGGCGAAAATGTTGGCGGATGGGCGGTACTTATAGGGTGTGGTTAAGCGCAAACCTCGGTTTAACCAAGAACATAAACTGCTCGGACCAGTATTGGCGTGTGGCGTATATTGCCATGGCAGCATACCTCGGTTTAAACCTATCCACCTTTTGTTGTATGGGTTAATCGTAAAGTTATGCCACACGTGATCAAGTTACTCTCAAAGTTACCCTGATAAGCCAGTAACCCCGCTTCGTAGTACAGGCCCCAGATGTTTAAAAGACCATGTTGACAGCCATGTTTATGTTCATTAGCCTGATATGATCAGCCACTTTCACTTCGTGCAAAGCGTCTGAGAACCAGCCATAGGCATTCGTTTTCATGACGGTGGGCGGGATACTTTCTGCTTCAACCAATGGCTACTGCTTGGTCGTGACGTATGCTATTTCAGATTGGGCGCTAGAGTTCAACGTCATCGCCCCCGATCTGTTCACTGATTCGCCGACACAATTTCTTGTCGGAGAAAACCAAAGCTTATCGTTAGTTCCCTGACTAGTATGTAGGTTAATGAAATTAACCATTACCACTAGGCGGCGTTAGCCTGGCTAGATGTTCATAGCCATTGCCACAAAAGTTCAAACAATGCTGCCCTCTATTGACCAAAAATCATACTACATAATTTGACTGTGGATGTGTAGTTATTTTTAGATGTTGCTTCCCGTCACATCTTTGTCCGATTCTGTAACTTCCCGCTACTACAGGTACGACTATGAGGAGGTGGGCTCAGATGGCGCTGGCCAGATGATGAAAGACCTGGAGGCTGCCATGTCAGCCGCGTCATTTGTCGGACAGAAATTCTCCTCGGGCGATAAGACCTATGAGGTCGCCATAGCTGATAACTTCATGTACACAGACCCAGTGGATGGGAGTGTGTCAAAGAACCAGGTTAGTGTTGGGTGTGGTCAGCTATTACTGAATACAAGAAAGAAGATATATATATATATATATATAGTGTATACACACACACACACACACACACACACACACACACACATATACACAATACTATATAATAATACAATTCCTTATACTTAAATCTAATGTGTTTTGCACAGCATCTGCAGTATATTATAACTCAGTGAAGCTCCTGAGGACTTCTGATGTTCCTCTAGTAAATTTCTAAATAATCTTGATTACAAAGAACAGAGAGTGTATTTCCCCTCTTCTCCAGTTGGTTGCTCACACTGCCCACTCTCCAGAGTTCAAACTGTTCTATATCTGTGGACTACGGTCCGACGGTCCGATTTGTAATGGCCAGCTGCTTTTTAGCTCAGTGTGGAGAGTCCACTAAGGGGTCAAGCTATGGGGAAGCTATAAACTAAGATCCGTCCTGCGTTGAACAGGGCCGCTGTGTTCTAAGATCGGTGACCCTCCCTCGCACACACAAAAACATACACTTCACACCCCGAGGACAAGCTGTCCTAATGTGAACCCACGACACAGCTGTGTGCATGATGTGCTCCGCAAGGGGAAATATACATAATTCATCAAAATAATGCAATTTGCATTCACTTCCACCCCTGTCTGTTTGCCAGAAGAAAAGATAATGTGATTCAGTGGTCCCCTGTTGACTCTTTGGTCTGGGGTGTTTTATGTCTCAGAAGTAAAAGCAGTCATATTCATAGAAGTTGGTTGAGTGTGTGTGTGTGTGTTCTGTATGCATGCATGGGTGTGAGGAGGAGGAGGCGGAAAGGCATTTGTTTTTCTCCCATTGCTTGGCCAGTGTGTGGCCACTGATTACCCATCATTCCCCTCTTCCTTCCTTCCTGTTTGCCCAGGGCCTGAGGATCATCTTCACTGATGGCTCCCGCATCATTTTCCGCCTCAGTGGGACAGGCAGCGCTGGAGCGACTATCAGACTCTACATAGACAGCTATGAGAAGGACCCCCAAAAGATCAACCAGGAGGCACAGGTTAGGAACTGGCCACTGGCTGTGTGGGTGATTGAGTGTGACAGGAGTGTGTTAGGCGCAGCGGGTGTGGCGTTCTGCCTGGTGTGTGCGTGTGTGTGTAAATGTTTCTGCTCAGATGGAGCTGAAGGTTCACTGTACTGTCTCACCTAATCACTTGCAAAACTTCTCTGGAGAAACCAGGAATCCAGCCAGTCTAAACATGCGTACTTTTACACACACACACACACCACATACCACACACACACAGAGAGAGAGAGAGAGAGAGAGAGAGAAACCCTCCCTTGCAGGGTCAACCTGAAGCAAAGAAATCAAATGAAATTAAAATCCTTTAGATGGCATATATTCTTATCCCTTCATATTAAACCAAACACTAGCTTTGGCAGCGTAGACTTGCTGTCGGAGGGAAAGTGTCAGGTCCACATACTGAAGACCAAGGTGATTTTATTTTAACTTGTTTTTCCCTGTAGAGTTATTTGCCAGTTATTTGAACAATACAGTAGAATGAAGGTATTCGATAATGCATTAAAATAATATGCTAATAAGGTAGTAATAATGCATTGCTAACAGTTAGTAAACAGTGAACAGTTGTTTTCTTTTAACTACACCCACAGATGGTTTTGATTCTTGTGCTGGTCAGCGGATGGAACAAGAGTTTTTATTCCCCGTGCTTAACATGCCTTTGTCCTGTCTCAGGTGATGCTGGCTCCTCTGGTGGACATTGCTCTGAAGGTGTCCAAGCTTCAGGAGAGGACCGGCCGCACCGCCCCCACTGTGATCACATAAATGCCTTTGTCCTCATCCATTCACGGTTGTCCACTTGTCCATCAGCTCCCGTCCACACACACACACACACTCACACACACACACCTCCCCCGACACACACTCACACGCACACACATATGCACACAATCACTCAATGCCTCATATCAATACTGTACAATACACTGCCAAAACAGAATAGCAAACTAACCCAAAAGATAAAAATAAAGAGATGCCTTCCAAAAGGAAATGAATGGTGTGCTTTAATATTTCTCAGAGTCTCTTTAGTTTTCCTGCTTATAACATTCTTGGGATATCTTACAGGACTAAGATAGATATTGCCTTTCCCAAAAGTTGACATGGGTATTTCTGAAGTTGGAGAATTATTGTTTGTGGTCAGTGGCCTGGTGTTCATTTGTTTTCTGCCTAAATATCACAGTTGTACTGCAGCTCTTGTGTATGATGATAAATAAAAACCCACTTGTGTTGTTTTAGTACAGTAAATTAGCTTTCACTGATACTACCATGGCTAAGCACCAACATAAAGCTCTTATGGATATGAACTAAGTTAGGGACAACCAATCAGATAACATTAGGACTTCAGGTGCCAACATAAACCAGAAATTTGAAACAGATTGAATTGACTTGTACAGTTCACACCCACAGGCCACGAGATATACACTCCTGTTATTCCCATCTCCACTTGATTGTTTTCTGGTTTGAGAGTGAAACTTCCAAAAGAAGCCCTGGTGCCTGTAACTGAACACTGGACATGAACCTTAAGCTGGTGATGCCTGTAGCTTGAGGTTTGTACTGTTGGAGACATTGGCATTGCAGTGCATGCTGGCCGGGGGATGTATCACACTCTTTTATTGTGCATTTAAAAGTGTGGATAAAGCATCTGCTCGGTCTCAGACGGCTCTAAAGCGATAGCAATCACTGGAGGAATGCAAGAGCAGTCCTCCCCGCCCACCCCTACCTCCCAGCTACCCAGGGAATCGGGGCACGGATGCGGTTATGCAGGCAAAGCCTGAGACGGCCAGGGGACCAGCATAGGCAAGATTATCCCCCTATCGCCCTTACATCCGTGCCCCAAGCACTCAATGCATCTACAGTACAGAGAGTTAACCCCACAGGCCTGGACCACAGAGCTCCAGGCTGATGGCCTGACTTGGAGTGGTCTGTGGTGAGCTCCAGTGGAGAATGAGTCGAGTCGGGAGGTGAGGTTGGGTGGGGTGTTGTAAGTTGGATCAGTCAGGCCCTACAGTGGAAATAAATGAGAGCGCGTTTGCCAGAGACGCTTTGGATGTCCCACCGCCTCCACGCAAGCCAGGCCAAGAATGCGATCCAGAAAAATGGAGTGTTGAGACGTCCAGAAATGTAATTTCAAGCTTATAGAGGCCAGCCAGGATTAGATACATCATAGTTTTACCTCTTGTTTTCATTAAAGACTCTGAATGTTTTGGAGATTTAGTTGAGATACCAAATCCTTAATCCCAAATGGGAAAAATAAAATGTATTGACTTGCTGGGGGTCTATCTGAGAAGGTTTTATGGGACAATATCAAAGCTCAAATTTATGACCACTTTTGTTTAACTGTATCTGAATATTAAGACCTACATTGAAAGTAAATGAATATTTCAGTGCAGTTGTGTCATGAAGGGAAAACTTTAGCAAAGAAACAAGGCATTTCTGTCTCCTACTCCCATAAATGGTACAGACAGACTGACATCACCATTCTCACTCCAGTCGTCTGTTTACCTGAATTGCTGGCAATTTAGTTAATAGTGGAAGGATTTGGGAATCGGTGGGCCCTCTCTCTTTCTCTCTCTCTCTCTCTCTGGGTTACAGATGCCTTTCCCCAGTTCCACTCATCTAAGTCAGTGATGACTGCACTGTAATAAGGCCCCATCCGTTGAGCCTGTCTGTCACGTCACTCATCAAAGGGCAGTGTTTGGCAACAGGATGTGTCACAGTTAAACGGTTCCCCTTTGCACAAGAAGGGATGAATAATCGGGCGGGACGTTTTCATTCTCTCTGGATGCGGCATGGCCCAAAAGCCTCTCGTCTGATGGTCTGACACAATGTGTTCCCCTGTTCAGGCCGTAATGGTTTGCAGGCTTTATTTTGATTGGCCGTCATTACATCAGGTATTTGTAATAACACTCACATGCATTTAGCCATTTGGTTATTATAAGGCAGACCCCACCCCACCCCCCCATCCTCCCATCTTGGCAGCTTGGCCATATTTTTACAGCAGTGCAGAGAGTCAAAGCTCTTTGAGAAATGCCATATCCATCAGCTGACAAATGAATCACTTTCAAACGTCTCATAATGCTCTCTGAAGAAAACAAATAAGATTTCATAACGGCAATAAAAATCATGTAGCACTATTTCATAAAACAGGGAATAAAGTGCTTTTCAATATGACATAATAATTCTAAATTAGCCCATGAAATAAAAGTCTGGAACTTTGTCTCCACCCTCAGTCTATTAACATGTTTAATAACAATATGAATACTACTAATTATAATACATTGCATTTTTCGAATAACCCATGGACACTGTTACACAATAAAACTGGAAAACACACTACAACATTAAAGACCACTCTACACTTAACAGCACCAATAACCAAAACACACACACACACACTGACAATGAACTGTTACCAGCTAGAATGTCTGAAAGCATTTGAAGCTGCTCTAATACAAGCGTTTTTTGCAGGAAAAGAGTGAGAGATAAATGGTATCATATACACTTCATAGTCACAGAACCCAACAGACACTACACCCAATGACACACACACACACACACACACACACACAC
>JAGFZM010001295.1:106530-117522 GCA_017657215.1 Limnothrissa miodon
GTATGTGAAGGTGTTGTAGGTGACTGGACTGATTTCAGGACTGATGAAAGCTTTTGGATGTAAAGTTAAATGTCTCCAAAAAGCTCCAAAAAGAAGTCCAGTTGCTCCAAAATCTCCAAAAGAGATTTGTCCAGTTGCCTAAAGCTGAACACCTTGCCTACCCTGACCTGGAAGAATGAGACTCTTCCTAGACAGATTGAATGTATGTAAGATATAAGGTTGGTTATACAGTAACCAGCCCTCAGTGTTTTTTCTTTCTGTCTGTCCAGATGGAGTAAAAGTATACAGGTCAAGCAAAGATGATATATTAGCCATAATTCTCTAATCTGTTCAGTAGTTTGGGGGCAATCCATCACCGTGATTGCTTGGACACTGCCGAGGGCCTCGGTGATACTTTTTCACTACACTAATGAAAAGAATATGTTGAAAATATGGAGAGCAGTTTCCGTTAGCTAATCCGCTTCTCAGACTGCTATAGCCCACTCTGGTTTGTGCAGGCCTTCAAAGCAACGGCAGCCAAATGTTTGGTTTGTCTGTTTAATATAGTACCCACATCTGTTGCCTCCAGCTGTGAGGTGAGGAAATAGAGCACTGATGCTATAGGGCCTGCTGAGTTACAAAACTAAACTGCAGGACTCCTTGATATATTTGAAACACTGACATGGTGAGCTGAAATGAAAATTTAGTCTTCTATCTATCTATCATATCTGCATGTATGTATCTATGTATGTATGTATCTATCTATCTATCTTAGGTGCATTTAAGTTTACTAAAACTGGCAGATGTTTGCAAACAGTTTCTATTCCTTTCTGATCATCTCTTCACTTTCTAATCATTTTAACACTTGAGATCAAGTGTGAACAGTCAGAAGAGATGGTGCTCCACAAACAGTAATAATATGTCTAATGATGCGTGCGCTTGATTTCAGAAATATGCTAGAAGCTCCTTTTGTCTGTTGAGATGTTGGATCTCTTGGGTTTGTTTCTCTGCATGCTAAGGTGTTTGATGCAGCAATGTCACGCTAGTTCAACATGAAATAACACATTTCCCCAGCTCCTGCTTGTACAGGGCTTCAGGGACAGCACAAATAAATAGCCATTAGATCCATAGGAACGGGGCACATAGCACAGGACAGGAATGTCTCTGTTTTCCCAAACTCTCACCATCTCCCACCTCAGACGGCCATCCCGTGGAAAAATAAATCCTCCAGGGCCTGGCGTTTATTTGCTGCACAGGCCCATGACATATTAGCCCAGTTTCCAAAACACTGGCCCAGCAAGTCCAGCTTTATGCACTGTAAATGTGAAAATGACGACAAGATCTTCTTGAGCCCGTGGCATATTGGTCGTCGCAAAGACTCAAGTGATGCGACATTCTGTGCATGTCATGGGCACTTAAGATTCCTACAAGCAGAAACCAGCTGGCCCACCAGGCCAGCAATTTGCAAGCTGTTCTCTAGAGGAAGGTGACCAATATGGGTCAACGGTATGTTTCAATTCATGTATTTGTTTTTTAAACAAGCACTGGAGTTTGCAACAGGGGACTAGGATCCATCTTTGGGCAAAAGCTTGTGTGGGCAACGGGCTAATGTGATTGAATCTTAATGATCGTTCTTAACAATTTTAACCAAAACAAACATGGCAATGTGAGCCGACTGGAACCCAGTTTTCCTTTGCTCTGCCTGGTCACTTCATGACACACACACACACATACACACACACACACACACACACACACACATATACATGCAGACAAACTCTTGTCCATCTGTAATGTACAGAAACAGAAGTGTACACTAAAACATACAGTGCATGTAGATGCAGTCAGGAAAGTATTCAAAATTAAAAATTAAAATAAAAAAAAAACTCACTCAAGTTTCTAACTATTTTCCAATGTTCAAAACAACTTTGCTCAGGGAACAGAGCTTTGCAGCTATAATTCCATCTTTTCATAATCAAACATGGCCGCCTGTCTGATCTAACACAACTGTTATTGAAGGTTGACAGATTGCCTAGCAGAAGAAAGAATGGACCACCCACACAGTCAGGCGGAGGCCTTTCCCTCCACCCCTCTCTCTCTCTTTCTTTCACTTGCCAACAACCCCATGCGCCTCACTCCCCAGTTGTGTGCTCTGCGATCTCCACAACACAACACACCCAGAGTGGTGGAACACACTTCTGCTCACTTTCTCTCTCTCCTGAGTAAACACAACGTTGCTGACCTGTCGCTCAGAGGTGACCTCATCTAATGCGCCCGAGAGGGTGTGTGTGTGTGTGTGTGTGTGTGTGTGTGTGTGTGTCGGGGGGTGGGGGGTGGTGGGGTGTGCGTCGGTGGGGCAGATACTGGGGAGAGACGAAGCTGAGGTCACATCTATCTCAGCCGTGGCAGATCAACACAGATCGGTTGAGACAGAGTTCCATCCATCAGCCACGAGGTCACCCTCTCTTCAATCAAGAGCCGGAGAAGAGGGTACATCTTCAGTGGCTTTGTTGACATGAGCCAACACTCGAGTCTGGCCTGATCAAAGGCACTAAAGAGCCGGGTTTAAAGGACTAGTATAGGAGGCTTTATTAAACAAGCTGTTTGTGCAGATGTTGCCCCCGCTGTACTTCCCGGTTCAGTCGACCCTCAGAACAGTGCCTTCATTCTCCATCCCACGGCTTGTGTGGTGTGGGGATCAGGGAAGTGGAAGGGTTGAAGGAAGGAGGGGACTGTGTGTCTACAAAGAGTCTGTCGCGCCAGACCTCGCTCTCCCTCGCTCTCCCTCCTCTTACAATTAGACGGGTTTCGCCCTGCATGGTTGCAGTTTCAATAATCTCATGTTGCTTTGGGAAAATAAAAGCAGATAGACATCAGAAAGAAAAACAGTCCTACGTCACAAATATTTCAGCTCCCCTCTCTTGCTCTCCTGAGGTAATAGCTTCCAAATGTTTGATATTAGATATCATCACTGTGTAGGAGCTGCGATGAGTCCTTTTTAAGTACGCTGAGGAAAGAGAGAGAAAGAGGGGGGTGGGGGGTGTTCCAGGACAAACAGCATTAATCTGATCTTGAATCAAAACTCTCATCTTAATTTATCAGGCCTTGTTTTAGTCTTTTGCAGCTTCTTGTTCTTCCTCCTGGCAATCAGGAAGTCCTGGTGTCTCTCATCTACTTTACTTAGAGTATTAAGGGATTCAGTTGGTTGTTTAGATTGTATTCAATTCAATTCAACTGATTGTATAGATTGTATATTCAAACTAGTGCATCCTCCTGCAGCTCAAAACAGATTTTGTATCTTGTTTCAATTGACTCTGGATGAGGAGCATCTTCAGTCTTGAAGGCACAGCTGCTTCATACGGAATATGGGTAGATTGGGAGGCCTTTATCATTTCTTAGCAGGCAGTCATGGGTTCCATAAATAATGTTCCAAAGGTCTGATGTCAGATCAGTGCTCATATTTTGTGAAATATGGCAGTCATTGAGGGCCAAGTAGAAAAGCTGCATACTGTATAGGTACCCATTAGGTACCCATTATATTTCTACTGTAGCTCTTCTTAATATCAGACTTTCAAACAAATCATTTTTAATCAATGATCTTATATGCACACACAAACTTGACTTTCTGCTTCTAACTGAAACCTGGCTGGAACAAGGAAACAGTTTTGCTACCCTCATTGAGGCGGTTTCTCCAAATTTCACAACAAGAGCAACAAAAGGAGGGGGGGGGTGTGCAAAAATATTTAATACATATTTTCAGCGCAAACAGATATGTCATGGTGACATCTTTTGAGTACGTATGTGCACTTGTTAAAGGAATTATCCGGAGTGAATCAACACGTAGCTCTGTTGATTCACATTGCTATGTGCTATCGATAGGTATAAGAACGACAGATTTTCATGCATGGTAGACCGAGTAACGAAACGGCAGCCAGCGCTAACTGATTAGGGCATGTCCGTTTCGTTTTCATATGCCCAATATGCTTAGTGTTAGCGGCCAGTTCGTGAATTCGGTCTACGTTGTGCCTACTGCTGTCATTCTGATGCCTATAGACACCATTCAACAGCCTCAGTCAACAGAGCTACGGGTTGATTCACTCCGGATAATCCCTTTAAGGGTTCCCCCTGTATTTTATTATTGACTATTTACAGACCTCCAAAAAATTCAGCTACAGTTTTTCTTGAAGAGTTTGGTGAATTGCTAACACATATATGCTTGAGTTTTGACTAGGCCCTATCTAATTATATCTGGTGATTTTAACTTACATGTGGATAATCCAGAAAATAGTCATTGCTCTGGCTTCCTTACAGAAGTTACAGAATTGATTTAAAAGCATTACTATTTGTGTTTAAATCACTAAATGGGATAGGACCTAGTTACTTGTCTGATATGTTTCAAAAATACACACCACCTAGGTCTCTCAGGACACAAGAAAAAAATGCTTGTTTGTTTTCTTACTTAAATTTATCCACTATGTTTTTATTTTTATCTTTGTAAAGAACATTGAACTGCCTACTTTGTCTATGAAATGCGCTATATAGATAAACTTGCCTTGTCTTGCCTTGTAGGAGTTTATGACAACTCATTGAAGCTTCTGGTAAACAGTAGTGAAATTCCGAACAATCATACAGACCTAAAACACTTTAGGTCCACAGTCAAATAAAGTTACCAAATATAAAGTATATAGCACAGTAACCAGTCACCAAAAGAACATGTCTCAGCCTGATGATGTCAAGCAATGTGTATGGTTAATGTATACTAGTTAGTCTAGCTGAGAGGGTGGAACGTTAAATCTCTCTCAATTGACATGCAGCCTGAACATTTAGGTCGACTGTTTAGCGCATTCAATCCCCAATCTGAGGTATATATCAGGTATATCAGGTATACCATCTATACATGGTTGCAATATAACTCACATTTTCTGAAATCTGATGGAGACTGTTCTAACTCATATCCTCTCTGACTTTCCATGCCATTACCACCCTGCTGTGAGTCATCACTGTCTTCTACTGCCTGACCCTGCACCTCTTGCCTTCTGGGTACCCAACCTACCCCACCGAACATGCCATCCTGCTGAGGACCTTCTTCCAACATTTGATCCGGCGGCACTCCTGAATGGTCCTCAACCCACTCCACGGTCCATGCCACTGCCTCCCTGCTGAGGGTCACCCCTGCCTTCCACTGCTTGATCCTGCATCTCTGGCTTCCTGGGCGGGCTGCCTTCAGCTCCACAGACGACCCTGACATGATTGATACAGCCTCCAGCTGGCCCCTGGCTTGACTGCACCTAATGACATGGGACTATATCCTGGGATTATAATGGGACTCCTATACGGTATTACTTTATTTATACCACAATTTTCTTATAAAGTGTACCTAATGGAATACTTGCTATGTGCTTTATAGAGCTTAATATTGACAGAAGTGGACATGGTTTCTCAAATGCTTGATGCTCTCATCAATACAGCTATATTATTACTTTAAAGACACCCCCCTCCACAAACACACACACACACACACACACACATGAATGGTCCTAATCATCAGATTGGCCTGCTGAGGACGTTCCTAGCTTTGATTGAGAGGCTGTAGCATTAGCATGTGTCACCATGCCAACCAGTGGAGGGGAAATGAGAGATGAACATGGTCTGGTGAGTCAATGCAGCCTGTCACTTCAAACGGCCGCAGTCTCAGTCTCTCTCCCCCAGCGCCCTCGGCTGACACAAATGAACAGGAACAGGTCAGGATGCGGGACCCAGATCTTGTAAATTGCTACCATTCTTCGTCCTGTTCCTTGCCTCTATGGAGCATAGCTGGGCAGATCTGGAGAACAGAGGAAGTCTTCGTTCTATTCTCAGACTCAACCAGGTCATACCACTTTTTACCCAGAAGGCATTGAGAATTAAGCACCATGGAAGGTTTTAAGTTCCAGGGATTTTCTAAATGTGTTCACAAACTCAGCAAGGATTGCATTGTAGTTTCTATCTGACATTGCACGCCTCTTTGTAACTGAAGCTCAGAATGCTTGCAGGCTGTAGATCCAGCAGAAAGTAGGGGGTGATGCCAATTCAAACACAGGAGAACCAATTAGACATATCAAAACAGTCTCTGACTTTTAGCTGGAAATGGGGGATGTGCAAAACAGAAAACAGTAAAACAAACAAGTTCAGATAACTGAATATGTAATGCTAAATATTTCCTGAAAGTAACTGTAATTTTCTTACAGCGATGTAATTTATTACTGATTACCTGTTGCTCATTGGGCCTCTTGTGTTAAGCGCTTTGAGACATGCCTTTTGTAAAAATGCGCTATATAAATAAAATTGAATTGAAAAATTGAACACTGATGCTTATTTCTCAATTAAATCACATAATTGGTTGAATGTAACTTGTGTGTAACCTAGCTGTTACTCTTCAACTGTCTATAATAAAAGATTATTTGGTTTTAACAGCCTACTTGAAATGCATAATTGCAAACAGAACAAAAAGAAAATAATGCTCTGTGGATTTTCATTGTGAAAACAAGGGGAGCTATAACATATAATTGGGATACTATACAACTCATTGTAATGCATAATCCTGTAATATTATATTAAATAAGATAAGATGTTTAATGTATTTAAAACATTAAACATAAGATCTGATCTACTCCAAATGGACAGTTTGTCTTTCCCTGATGTTTAACTATAGACTACGTGCTGATTATTGTGCCTATAATAAACTGAACAACTCCTTGTTGGCTAAACTAATAAGAATTATAGTCACGAATTCCCTGCGCGTGTAACTTTTTCGCATGTGTAGGACAGCCTAGCTTAGGCTACCGTTGTTTCTCTATTCCTCCTTCGTGCCGTTGAAGGGGAAAGACTTTCAGCGCCAGGTGGCGACACTTATGCATGGAAATGAGAAACTCGTGGTCCGACTCCACTGCGGAGATTGGGATGCGTGTGAATGGGTGTGTGTTAGAACGTGCGTGAGTGTGTGTAGTGTTTGTAGAGCAGGCAGTGAGAGAAGGGGGAACGAAGGTAGTCAAATCCCAACTGGAAGAGAGTGAGAAAGAAAGAGAGAGGGCGAGTCTTACAAGGGCTGCTTGCCTTCAAGAACTTAGGCACGCTAGAGTGAGCGAAGAGTTTGCATGTTCGTGCCTGAATTTAGCTAGAAAGCTGCGGCGATTTTTCATTAAAGGTTTTGAGGTTTGGCTTGAGCAAGAATTTATAGTGGATGTGAAGATACGAAAAGTTATCTGAGGAGAATCAGAGGAATGTATGAAATGTGGGCAACAGTGAAACAGCATTCACAGAGATGTCATCTCAACTTTGTATGGCTCATGTTGCTGCAAATTATTCTCAGGATGCCTTCTGCAACAGGTAAGAAAAATTAATTTGTTATATGCTTGTCAGCTACTGAACACAGACTATTTATAAATGAAAATAGTTTTGGTGTACAGCAAGAAAACGTCTGAAGATTAAAGTTTTATGCGCACGGTTACTCGTCTTCGTATTTATCCATTGAGCCCAGTTATCACAATTTGACCCCTGGCTGGTCTTTGAAAATGAATAGAAACAAAAGAACAAAGATCGATTTGATCCTCAGTGGGACGACGTAGCTCAGTGGCTTAAATGAGATGATCAGGCTATCAGCCTCACTCTGTCACTGCTGGAGTTCTTTTGTACGGACTATCGTTTGTTTTCTCAAAGAAAACGAGTGAGGTTTGCTTGACAGATTAATATTTTTGAACTTTTGAAACCGGTAACTGTTTATGTAAACGGGGGTTTATATCAGAAGCAGCAAAAAATGCTAAAATCTTATAGATAGGTTGAAGTAGGCTAGTAGACTTGGAAGTATGCCTGGAATAAGTCTATAATAATTTTGAGTTTAATAACAGCAGCTCGCTTTCTGAGCAAATATGGTATTAACGTTGCTTCACTGCAAATAACAGAAATGCCTCCTAAATGTAGCTTTGAAAGTGTCTTTGAATTAACCCACAGTAAATAACTGGGCCAGCACCATCAGACTGATACAGTGTTAACCCAGTGCTAAAGTCATCATAACATCACAGAACCTTTAGCTCAAAGCCCTAAAAGCTTGTTGGTTTACCTAATCCCCACTCCTAAACCACACACATGCATAGTGGACAAAGGAGCCGCCTATTCTTCCCGCTTGTAGTCCTATCAGTTTAGTTTTGACCAAAGAGACGGAGACGGATTGCGTAAATAAGAGATAAATCATCCCGTACTCATTTGTACAACCCAAACACACGCCACACTCTCTCTCGCTTCCACTTGTGAATGCCTGTAAACACACTGTTTGGGTAAGACACAGGTGTCCAGGGGGTTTTAAGTTTTGTTTGTTGTTGTTTCTCAACAAAAGCACAAAAGACAATGCGCCTAGAGGAGGCGGTTGATGAACGTAAACATTCTTTAATATAACATCACTCAAACAATTTCTATTAAGCTTTAGGCCTATGGCTTATAACCAAAACCACTTATGGACTACTGCTTTTTTGATGTATTTGATGTCTTTACTCAATCTTAAACTCTAAATAACACTGCATGTTTTTGTTGTTGTTATTTGTATGGATTTTCAATAGCATGGTAATATGGTCTCATATAGGCCTATTGTGATTCATAGACTTATCACTGGGGTGAAGGGCAGGGACCGGCTCCCTTTTGCTGGGATCCCATCTATGGCTAATCTTTGCTGGGAGACTATAAATTACTGGGGCGTAACTGTCTGTATGTGGATTTCAAACAGACATACTGTTGACACTAAATGCACTTTACTGAAAAAAAGGCACCATTAGGAAGGTTTGTTCTCTGAGACTAAAGCCATGTTTCAAACCAAGGCACCTAAAAGTATGCCACAGTTACTCAGGCATCAAGTGCTTCGTCTTTAAAAGCCTCACCGGACACCAAGGAGTGTTCACTCTGTCACTTGTAATGGACAGAATGTGTGAAACAGATGTAAACTTAAGGGTTCATCTTCACTGTTCTCTCTTCTCTCCCTCTCTCTCTCTCACTCACACTCACACACACACACACACACACACACGCACGCGCGCTCAGGTACGCTCTCAAATAGAAAGACACACTTTATAAATCAGTGTAACAGAATAATAAATCACAGGTCTTGATTTCTGCTTTTTGTCAGAGAAATAAAATCGTGTATATAAGCCTTGTCAGGCATAAGTAATTACTTTATCCATTCACCATGTACAGTACTGTGAACCTTGAACGCTTGCCAAATTGTAATGCAGCTAAATCTCTCAGCGTGTTGTTGCTAAATTTATGACCTGCTATGTAGACCCGTATAGAACTATTAGTTACATTTGATTAATGAATGTTTATCATTCCACTCAACAAAAAGATGCAGTTTAAAGCAAGGCTACTCTAATATGTCTCTAATTGAGAGCTATGAAAACAGCATTTAGAAACGCCTGAATCTTTCAAGCTTCGGGTTGCAGACCACTTGCAGCAGTAGCGGTAGTATTAGTAGTAGTTCCTGATGACTATCATTACTGGACTACAGTGGCATCACTTACTGAGCTGAAATGGTGCTCCTGGACCATAAAGGAGCAAGTGTGTTTGCCAAGCCAGCCTCCCCATTAGATTTGAGATGGAATCGCTGCCGTTATCTGGGGTCATTATGGCACTTCTGGCCACAGGGTTTTTAGCCATAAGTGAAAGCAGAAGGCCAAAGATTGTAGACCCACTATTATTCCTAATAAGTGCTGTACAGTGTTGAGGCAAAGGTAAAAGAACTGTCCCACCATTATAATTAGAAAGTGCTGGGCAAAGGGGTAGGCAGTGTGGGTAGAATTCCCACATACGGTTTGTGCCGAATGACTTTAGTTCTGTGCACTGTGCTCCCAAAAATAGCTTATTGGGTTCAGCGCTCCTGAGTTTTGTGCATGTCCACCAACCCTAGAGGAGCATTAAGCCCTCTTGCTTATAGCAGAGCTCCAGTGACGAGGGCATTCCTGGCCCCCTCCTGACTTTAATCACTGAGACCAAAGAAGGAAAGCTGACTCCGCACCTGCAGCTCAGGCCGGCCAAACATGACCAAAACCCACTCCGCACAGAAGCTGCAAGGATACCCTGTGTTGTTGTAATGTGCCTGACAGTGGATCAAATGCTACCTATTAAAGCATGCAAGATGGAAGCTTGAACCTAAATCCTTTCACACTCAGGCACACCTCTTTTCACTCCATACCAGCCCTGCTAAAAATGTGTTTATTTTGAAATATTATACGTGCCTTGTTAATGGTTATTCCCTTCATGCTGTTATTTTCCTCATGATATCAATCCTATCATCTTACGGAGGCACATTAGAGGAAGAGATTGAGGTCTGTGTACAGTCATGGTGGCTGGCAAAGAACCAGAGGGAGTTTTTCTTTCCTCTTCAACGCTGCTGCTCGCTAGCGCGAGCGCCCAATGCTAACGGCTATATTTCAGCCACTCATTCTTTGATTGTCTGAGTAGCCACTTAAAATGAGTTGTGAGAGATATGTATCATCAGACCCTTGGGCCCTGTCTGAGATCTTTTGGGAAATGAGCGGCCATTACATGAAAGCAGATCTGGATTTCAGCACCCCTTATCAGGTAACCACGTTCCCTTGCCAAGCAATGTTTGGCCCCCTCGATTGGCCAGAGTCTACGCTACATATCCCTTTTACGCAAGTCATAATGAAACATGGCTTTTTAAATCAGGCCGTAAACGTGTCAGGCCGAATCTTAAAGCCTGTTTGCATTTGCATTAAGAACGCTGGGGGAAACCTGCGCATTAAAAACACCTAGAGTCCACAGATGGTTCTCTGTGCTTGCCATGTTCTCGCAGCACTAGTAAATACCTAAAGTGAGTTGGGCTTGGAGAGTTTTATTGTCAAATCTAAGTCTAGAGATGATCTGTCTGTGAAGAAATAAATGTATTTGCCAGGCTGTGTTGGACAGACATCAGTCATCATGGTGTAATATTTTTTATATATATATATATATATATATATATATATATATATA
>JAGFZM010001296.1:301-20470 GCA_017657215.1 Limnothrissa miodon
TGTGTGTGTGTGTGTGTGTGTGTGTGTGTGTGTGTGTGTGTGTAGGAGCTGGCTGACCTGCGGCATGTGCACACCAAGCTGAAAAAGCAGTACCAGGAGAAGATGGCGGAGTTAGCCCATGCCAACCGACGGGTGGAACAGCATGAAACCGAGGTCAAGAAGCTCCGACTCCGTGTGGAGGAGCTCAAGAAGGAGCTGGGACAGGCAGAAGACGAGGTGAATACACACACACACAGACACACAGAAAACACACACAAAAAATTTAGTTTTTGGAACTACTGTATAAATGATAAATTGTGCAAAAATAATATAATGTAAAATCTGGTTGGTTTAGTTTACGTTTGTAATCAGTTTGTTGTATCCAATATGAATGCACTACTATGATATATCTGCAAATGCAAATGACAGTATATATATATTGTGTGTGTGTGTGTGTGCGTTACAGCTGGACGAAGCCCATAACCAGAGTCGAAAGCTCCAGCGGTCCCTGGATGAGCAGGTGGAGCAGACAGAGAACCTTCAGGTCCAGCTGGAACATCTGCAGTCCAGGTAACACACTCTCCAGCTCTGTCTGTCTAACGCACACACACAAACACACACACAGAAAAGTCTGTGCTTAATGTGAAAGTTGCCTCCCCTGTTGATAATGCTTGGAGCATCAGTGTGAGGTAGCTGACTCCAGCTCTCTCTTACTCTCAGTCTCTCTCTCTCTCTCTCTCTGTTTCCTTCTTTCTCTCTCTGGGCCTCACAATCTCTCTCTATCACTGGCTCCCCTTCCATTCCCTCTCTTTCTTTCTCTCACTTTTTGCCTCTCTCTCTCATATGCTCACTCTGTCCGTCTTCCTCCCATTCTTGCCTGTGCCTGCCTGATAGGCCATCCTGCTCAGCTCCTCCACAAGTCTGTCTCTCTCCATCACTCTCTCCCTCCTCTCTCTCTCTCTGTATCCCCCTCTTCCCCACCTCTCCGCTCTTGCCTTATCATTCTGCTTGCGTTCCTGGCTCACACCCTCCCCCATCCAATCATTGGCTGCCGTGCTGTGGGTTACCTTAGTAACAGGGAGAGCTCTGGACACCCCCACAGCCCCGGCGAGTAGAGCGACAGCCGAGTCGGCATGGAAACGCATCTGGGAGCACTGCGATAGGCAGTCCTGTTGGCATGGCGACGCCAGGGTTGACACGCCCTCGCTGCAGTTTTTCATTGTTTAACTCGGGCCCCTAAATTCTGTGTGTGTGTTTATGTATGTGTGTCTACACATTCATGTGTATGAGTGCACGTATGTGTGCTGGGGTCATGAGGGTATCTTGTCTGGGCCTAAAACAGGAATGTTCCGACACGTGTGTATCAGTGGTTCATCAGGTTATCGTCCTGCAGCTGTTAGAGGGGAAGTGTCGGCCATTTAGCCCTAGACACCTGCACCAGCGCTGGGCTCCACGCAGCAGAGAGGCAACCAACATTTCATCTGTGTGTGTGAGAGAGAGAGAGTGTGTAAATATCAGGCATCTAGTGGCTTCAGTTTATCAACCCTTTGGGTGGAGTTGGTGGGGTGTTATTAAGGTGACCGTTGAAAAGCAGGAGCACTTGTCAAAGAGATGGATGGAATAATGGGAGTGTGGTCATCATGGTGATAGAGAGTGAGTGTGTGTACATACACACACACACACACACACACACACACACACAGAGGCCACCGTCTATGGCGACAGGGCAGACACACAAGTCAGAGCCTTGAGATGCTGGCGATCCAATTGCTCCAATGATACCACAGCCATCAATCTACGTTTTGATCATGAACATAATCATATAAGGATGAGGATATGTATGTATTAAAATTGAGTTTGTTCCATTTTCTCTCTCTCTCTCGCTCTATCTCTGTCTGTCTCTCCCTCTCTTTGTTTCTCTCTCTCTGTCAGTTTTACGTGTGTGGAGAGAGCCTTTTGCCCCCGTCCTATGCAGCATATGAGCATCAAATCCTTGGCCTGAATCAATAGTTGCTTGGATGGCAGGTGATCCCTCCAAGGCATGATGGATTTCTAGGAGCAATCACACTCACACACACACAAATAAACATGTTTTTCTCTCTGCATTTTTAGCCTTTGGTCTCCTAGCTGTGTGAACACTAGGAAGGTCATAGCTTAGAGATTGTGTGTGTGAGTGTGTGTGTCAGAGAGGGAGAGCGAGAGGGGGTGTGGAGGAGAGGGGGGCCAAGGGCTTGTGTGTGACAGATAGCGAGGACATAGAGCAAGGCTGTGTGTCTGTCTGTGTGTGTGTGTGTGTGTGTGTGTGTGTGTGTGTGTGTGTGTGTATGTGTGTGAGAAATAGAGAAAGTAACACACATAGATAGGCCAAGGCCGGGCGGAACACCAGAGATAACAATGTTCCCTGAGAAGCAACATGGGAACGTTGGGGGGTGCGTTGTTACCAGGAAAATCCTGACCCGAGCGTCTCTTGGGCATCTGGCCTACCATAATGGCTTCCTCGAGTCTTTAATCTGACCCGTCTGCCTGTCTAGATCTGTCAGCGTCGCCGTGCTTAACAACCCAACACGCCAACACACACCTCAGAGGACTGACAGCTCAAGTGGATTACCACTGCATCTGTGTGTGTTTCTGTGTATGTGGTGGGAGGTGGGTAGCTGAGTGGTGTAAGAGTGTCTAGGTGTTTAATGGGAGGAAGTTAGGTGAATGTGGTGTATGGTGGGAGGTGGGTGGCTGTGTGTGTGTGTATGTGTTTATGTGTGTTAAAAGTATGTCTATATGCTTGGTGGGGAGGCCATGAGAGAAGCTATTGTGAAATGAGAAGGAAGAAAATCCAACCCTTTTCTGTGTGTGCGTATCGATCTCCATCTAGCTGAGAGCAGTCAAGCGTTATATGTGACTCCACCCTTATGCCTATCCTCATTTATTTGTGTGTGTGTGTGTGTTTGTGTGTATGTGTGTGCAAGTGCATTCAAGAGAACCTGAGAAAGATACTGACATCCCATGACTGGCCTTGAACAGTTGAACTGTGTTTTCCCATTTTACTGAAATTGCTTCGTTCTGTCACTTTGTGTCATAATGTGGTGATGTCAATACTTCTCAGTCATCTTTTGAAGTGTTTGCCAGTGTATCATACTCCACTAAATAACACAAAAGTTTGTGTTGCAATTCTCAGTCCTCTTCCTGTCCTGACCAGGCATACCAGAAGGTTTTTTTTTTAATGGCTTTGGTCATAGGGCTTAGGGAGGGTATTGGAATTGAATAAGCTTTACAGTTGTACAAACTAACAAGTTTATACAACCAGTGCTCAGAGGAAACTGAGATAAGGGGAGTGGAGAGAAATCCAGCCTCTTCCTCAGATAAAAAAAAAAATCTGTTGAAGTTTTCTGTTAAAGTTAATATTTTCTGTGGAAGTCGATGTTTTTTGAGCAAACAGGCTCACCATCAGACATCTCCTCTCAATAAGTTCGGAAGATGGTGCTCAGTAGCTTGAAACGTCATCTTTCTGTTGGGGACAAAAGAGGAGCAGTCTTTTTATCTGAATGAACTAGCAGCCCATATTTACCAGTCACTTCATTGATTACAGCTGTTCACTAAGCCTGTGATATTCACACAGACTGGATAGCTCTGCAGGCAGGATTTGCCTTTCATTGCATTTGGGTCCCTCTCATTTTGTTGAGTCATGCTCTTGCGCCACAGCATGAGTCATTGAATGATGTTTTAGTACCTTCATTTCCATACCATAGTCTTGTACTGTCTCTCACCTACTGTATAGCCTGTGTGTGTGTTTGTGTGAGTGTGTGTGTGTTTGTGTGTGTGTCTTCCAGGAAGGAGCATCATCTCGGTAGCGTTTTCTGTCTCATTCAGTTTCAGTTTTGTCATTCACCGCCTCATCGATTCAGATCACGCAAGTGTCAGACCCACTAAATCTACACTAGAGAGCCTTCATTCCCCCTGTAATGAGCCATTTCACCATCAAAGTCGGCACAAAGCTGGTTAATTCACCTAAAAAACTCACCTGGTGTGCCTTATAAAGGCGGCAGCAGCAAGTGCTCCAGAGATCTAGCAAGTTGGGATTTACCCCACCACACACACACACACACACACACACACACACCACAGCTCACCTCACCACCCCACCACTGGCAACCCCACGGCCCACTCCTCTGCTCTCAGCTCTGCCTGCCACTGCTTCAGCCAGCGGAGCATGAAAATGTAATTAACCCAGGCAGGAGGGGCAGCCGCCTTTTTTCTCTCTACACTCTTCTTTTTCTCTCTCTCTCTCTGTCACACACACACACACACACACACACACACACACACTTCTGACATGCATGCTTTCTCTCACACTTTCCACAAGTCACCATATCTGCCTCACTCACACTGGATCTTATTCCTCTCAGGTTTATTGTATTGGCCTTATCAGAGCCACATCAGAGACATGCCAGAGCCATGCCCCAGTTTAAACCAGCTATCCAGTAGTGGTCATGGCTCAGTATTAAACACTTAGCCTACAGTGGTCATGGCTCAGTATTAAACACTTGGCATGCAGTGACAGTGGTCATGGCTCAGAGAATTCAGCACTAAGCCTACAGTCGTCACTTTCAGTAGCCTACAGTGGTCATGGCACAGTATTAAACACTTACAGTAGCCTACAGTACAGTGGTCATGGCTCAGTAATAAACACTTAGCTTACTGTAGTCATGTCTCAGTATAAAACACTTGTAAAACACTTAGCCTGCAGTGGTCATGTCACTGGCAGCTGTGTGCGTGTGTGTGTGTGTGTCCCTCTGAATCCCTCATGGCTTCATTAGTCTTATTACTGGTCCTAATATAGCTAACTGGCCTCCATATGGAGGCACACTGGACAGGCTTTACAGCCCCCTGGCCACTGGCTGCTGTGATACACTGCCATATCTAACTATCCGTAAGGTACACTCTAACAAGGGTACACACTCACACACACACACACACACACACATATGCACGGACCCATATGTGTGGTTATAAATGCACTGAACCACATACACACACGTACAAATGCACCCAAACCCATGCTAAACATGTACATGAATGCAGGGCTCAATAATTCAGGCTTGGTGTGTCTGAATCGAAGCATAGGTTAGGTTGTTTAACATGATAAATTAGCCTTCAGTTTTAAAATTTATCTGATTTTCATAAGACACAAAAATGCTCACTTGCGCACGCACACACACACACACACACACACACACTGAACACCTGGGCCACTATTATACGGTTCCTTCTCACATTCCCCCCACCCCCATCCTCACCCCCCCCATCCTGCACACCTGTCTACTTTTATCCTGTATCCTTTATCTACAGAATGTGTGTGTGTGTGTTTCTCTATGTGTGAACCTGTGTGTGTGGCCAGATGATAACCCCACCGCACTAAAATAAATGAAAGGAATGTATTCTGGCCTCAGGTTCCGTGTGTGTGTGTGTCTGTCCTCTAGTGCCTCGGCTTCAGAATGCAGTTCATAAGAGCAGTTGTATAATTCATCAATTGTGTGATTCATCACCTTTTATTCCTGAGTTCACACTTATACACATGTGTACAGACACATTGGATATACAGTAGAGAACACACACACACACACACACACACACACACACACACACACACCTTTGTATTGATCTGTTGCTGTCAGTGTTCATATTTTTGCTTGTGTCTACACAGTCATACATTCATACTGTGCATCCAGTAGTTAAGACACACACAATTTACTTTTCTGTCTTCCAGTAACACCACACACACACTCACATAAAACCCCACTCCTTCTCTGCTGTCTCTTTCGCTGTGTTTGTCGTCCGTCTTCTTCTGTCCAGCTCTCCCTCCCTCAATCTCTCTAATGAAAGGCTATTTACCTGGACAGCTGGCAAACGTGCCCGGCGGGCATCTTGGTGGGCAGGTATTGTTTAGCTGCCCGTTTCCAGGAGATTAAGCTGTTTTGCCCTAATCAGCCCCGACAGACACACAGACGCGTGCACGTGCGCCAGAGAGGACAGAGAGATGGATGTGGGGGGCACAGAGAGAGAGAGAGAGAGAGAGAGAGATGATGGAGAGGGAGAACAATTGTGAGGCTATGAGAGAGAGTGGTGGTGGTGGTGGTTTGCTACTTATTTGTTAATGTTTGCCTTTGTGGGTGTGTGTATGTGTACAGTAAGTTAGAGAGAATATGTGTGTTTGTATTTGTTCGTGTGTGTGTGTGAGAGAGAACATGTTAGTTTAAAGAATTAAATGTATCAGGCTTGCTCTCATCCCTGTTTGTCTTATCATTAGTAATGACGGTGTGTGTGTGTGTCAGCTGGTCAGATGGCTATGGAGCAGTGGAGGGACCTATTGGCAGAAAGTGGAATGGAATGATCCAGCAGCACTGGGGTTAGTGGTGCTGTGACTAGGCTAGGCTGGTCTGAGCTGAGTGGTGCTGTGACTAGGTTGGGTTGAGTTGGGCTGGGTTGGGTTGGGCTGTCTGCAGATGAGTGCCATGAATCACTATTTAATGATTCCCTCCAGCTCCAGCCACTTATAAATCACACGCATTTGTTTCTCCTCCGCTCAGAGTTGGGAAGATACTTGGCCAAGCTTCCCACCAGTAATGACCACCTGCAGCCACCTGAGTTCACTTTCGGTTCAGTTCTCAGTTCAGTTTCACCTCTCGCTGGAGATGTGGAGGCTACTTAGCACTGGCAGCTGGGAGGAGAAATGCTGCTAGCAGATCTGCTATCAGCAAAGATAAATGATCATTGCTGGTAGTTCCCTTTAGCGGTCTCGCAGTGGTATCCATGGCTATGGGGCAAATGCTAGTTCCCTTTAGCTTGGTCAGTGCTATCCAGGGCCATAGGAGGTGCTTAGCCTCAGGGCTGGACCTATGAGAGCCTGTTTACAAGTTTCTGTCAGGGGTTCCTTGGAGTAGGAGATCTTGTCTACCCTTTTTGCTCACTTGTTGGTCCCTACAAAGTCAAGATTGGAGGACAAGATTTACTCCTCATCATCTCATCAAGATTTACTCCTCATCATGGCACTGTGTTTTTAAAAAATACAACACCGATACATTCAGTCAGGTCACTAATGTCACTCATGACAAAATATTGACACGAACAATGAAATACATAAACATAAACTCTCTCTCTCTCTCTCTCTCTCTCTCTCTCTCTCTCTCTCTCTCTTTATTTCTCTTTCTTTTTCTCGCTTTCTGTCTGTGACCCCTCTAGGCTGCGGCGGCAACAGAGTCCTGGGCTGTTTGGGAAGATGAGAACGTCGGCTTCAGCTCGCTTTAGCACAGACAACCCAGACGGGCCACCCAGTGACCAGGATGAGGATGAGGAGGAGCTGCAGATTCAGATCCCCTAAGAAATGGAACACCCACTCAGCCCACCCACAGCTCTCTCTCTCGCTCTCTCTCTCTCTCTTTCTCTTTCTCTTTCTATCTCTCTGTCTTTCAAACAGAGACTTCAGACTTAAGACTGACAACACCCAGCTCTGGGCGTGAGGCTCCTCGCCAGAACTCTTTAGGCACGGCTCTCGGACAGACAGGCAAGCACGTGTTGACTCAGAGAGTGTGGCCTGCTGGATGACCCTCAAACTCACTGCCTCTTAAAGCTGTGCCACTGTCTCCTCTCAGCTGCCCCAATACACACACACTACCACACCACACTACTACTCTTGAGAAGCTGAGTACTGAGTGCTCAGCAGGACTGTAAAGGTTGTCAGTCTCTCGCTACACCATCTCACCCCATCCTGCATCTACCAATACAACTGGGCCTCCAGCTACTGTACACGCCTGTCTCCCACTCCCATCACACAGACACACACAGAGGCGCCCCTTTATGACTATATCTTCTGTCTATTCTTTAATGAAGGCCTCTTCATCAGGCCCCTTCCCCTCCTCCCCTCCAGCACTTGCATCCTGCATTCTGCCTCCAACTCATTCTGTCACCATATCCAGCAGCAACGCCAGCATCATCAATCGTCAACAATCCTGATTAGTCATCATCAATCATCATCAATCAACTCGATCAATCATCCTCCACCCCCTCCTGTTTCGTTATACTCACGCCTCCTTCTGCTCTCTTCATCTGCTGGTGTGTCCAGTCCTGGAGGCCGTGCTGCTGGCCCAGGCTTTGTGTCTGGTACTGGACACTGACTGCAGTCATGCTGAAGGCTAGTCTTGCTCTCACCATGCAGAATGGGGGTCCACAACAAGTCCATAGAGATGCGTTGAGTCTTCTCGAGGGTTTTTTTTTTTTTTTGGTCGCAGGGTTCCCATGTGTGTTTGTTTTGCTCTTATGCTTGGCGAAAGCTACTTTGATGACTTTGTCAGATAATAAGCCAAACAATCAGTCAATGAATCATACCCTCCCTAATCCACACACACACATACACACACACACACACACTCATTAAGCTCAAAGGCTGTTGATCAGGGGTAGAATATTATCAGCCACAGACAAATTTAAGTGGACTTGACCCTCTGAGAAGCAATAACATCTGAAACTCGCCCAAAAGCTCCTTAGTTGCCGTGGGGACCAAGCTATTTCTACGTACCAGTTGTATTGAGTTTTTATTTATCAGGTTAATTTTTTACATAATATGTCTGTACCATGGTGTTTTGTATTTAGCTTGATCTATAAATGTTTAATGTATATGTATATACACATTTGAAATCTCTGTGTCTAATTGTGTGTGTGTGTGTGTGTGTGTGTGTGAAGGGTATATGAATGGTTGTGTAAATCCTTAAGTTATTCATATTGGACAAGGCAATGTATTTCAAATATTGTGATAACAGATAATCTCTTTAAAATCCCAAATTTCTCCTCAACCAGTGTTTGGTAAATCCTCTTTAGTGTGGGATTGTGTCGCCAAGGCTCTTGCCAGGCTAGAAATCTATTAGACCCTGTACACATTTCGTTCATTGCTTTTGTCCTGTTCACCCTGCAGACACCATTTGTCCAGGAAACGCGTCCTGAATGCAAATAACATGCACACACACACATACACACACGTGTAACCACTGCAGTTGTTGCCTGTCTCAAACACATCGCTGTGGGCATAATTAATTATCCACTGAAACAGCCACACATGTTTACCTCTAAAGTCATTATACTTAACAAATGGTGGAATTAGTATATTGTGTCTAAAGAGTCTATCAAGTACTGTTGTTGCTTTTCCCTTCTGTTTCCCTTAGAGACTGTTTTTACCTGTTAATTATGGAAATCCAGTAATTACTTACTTAAGACATATTGATGGATCTGGCATGATATATTAGCACTTGCAGGGAAGGAGGAAGAAAACTATTGTAAGCAGCTATTTTTGTTGCAGTCCCCATTTTAACAAGCTGCTTTCTTGATGCAAATGCATCTTTGTCTTTAGTAAGTGCAGATTTAGTGAGGCATCCTGCTTGATGTACTGCCATTTTGATTGATTGATTGATTGGCATCCTGACTCACTTTGTGAGGTAGCTGCTTTCGGCATTGCTTGTCATAATTGATTAGGTTGTAGGACGCCGTTTTACGATCGGCTCAGGGCTTAAGCTAGCCTCAGCTCTGGTCACTGGTCAGCTTCTTCCACAGACTGTCCCCTTATGAAATCCTGAGTTGTACTGCAATATCAAAACTGTAGTTATTTTTTACAGTATTACTGCTCTAAAGTAATTGCAATATTTTTAAC
This sequence comes from Limnothrissa miodon, assembly GCA_017657215.1. NCBI lineage: Eukaryota > Metazoa > Chordata > Actinopteri > Clupeiformes > Clupeidae > Limnothrissa > Limnothrissa miodon. Next base: position 9,969 of record JAGFZM010001296.1, read on the forward strand.
ATTAAAAAAGGATGTTTATATAAATAAAATTGCATATACTACAAGATACTTCAAATACTGCATTATTCTGAGAGTGATGGTGGTGCAGTGGGGACAATGTTGGCGCTGTTGGTCGAGATGCTATTGGGCAACTGGAGGGTTGAAGGTTCAAGCCCAAATCTGCCCTAACCCATTTAAGTGTCCTTGAGCAAATACTGAACTTATTTGAAGGGGTCTACATAAGGGTGACATAAGTATGTTATAAACATGACATGACACTTATCATGATCATTAATGACCCTTCATTCATGTTCATGACTGTTGTCATTAAGTGTCATTCGGTTTTTGAAATGCAGACTGGGATGTAGACTTTACATAAACCGAATGACACTTAATGACAGCAGTCTTAAACATAAATGAAGTGTCATTAATGTTTATGATACGTGTCATGTCATGTTTGTGACAGGCTCATGGCACCCTTATGTAGACCCCTTCAAATAAAGTGTTACCAATGCTCCCATCGGCAGATTGCATTGCAGGCTCATTACCGGTGTGTTAATGCATGTGTGGTAATAGGTGGTTGTCAGGCATAAAATGTAAAGTGCTTTGAGTGCTCATAGTAGTAGAGAAGTGCTATATAGATGCAGTACATTTACCATTTTAAGACAGTTTTGGACAGAAAATATTGCATCATTGCAGAAAGAACGGTAGTTTACCCCACATGGGTTTAACTAGTCCTACTAGCGTTGACCCTTATTGAAGTTCACTAACAGTGTGTGTGCTGCAAGTGTGTGGTATGGCTAGGCCCGGTGATTAAATGTCTACGGTTCAAATCTTACAGCTATGCACAGCTCTGTAGGTATCGGCAGACCTCTACCAACTCCTTTTGTGGCTGATTAAGCACATCAAAACAACATCAGAGCCCTCGGAGGCTGCAGATTGCTATCGGGGTCTAGTTTCTAACTCGGTTCAGTGTGTACACAACTTTAGTCCAGTGCTTGGGCCTAGTCCAGGCAAAGGGACATCAGCCAGCGGTGGCTGTTTAGAAGTGAAGGCCCAAGGCCAAGATCTGCAAACTGCCGTCTCATTGTCCTCCTGGATGGAGGTCTGTGCTCCTGACTGATGATTCCGCTCGTTAGTCACGGGGATTGGATCACTGGTTCGGGTAATCAATTTCACTTTATACACACAGGCTGGCAGGATTGCTCTCTGGCTTTCTCCTCCCTCTTTTTCTCTGTCAATTCCCTCTCCTCTCTCGACTATTGAGACCCCTCTCTCTCTCTCTCTCTCTCTCTCTCTCTCTGTCTGATGGGCTCCTGCTCGGCTGCTGGAGGGCTCTTAATGGAGCCTAATGGGTCCTCTTTAGCTCACTGTGACGCCCACCCAGCGGTTGGCAGGACGGCAAGAAAGAGTATTGGGGGGGGGGGGGTTGTTTTTGTGGTATGCTGTGTTCAGTTTTATTGGTTGGTGGCTGGTTTGGTTTGTGAGGCCCTGATCTCCCATAATGCGTTGCTCTGAGGCCCGCTTTAATAGGCCATCTTTCTTTATTTCTTTCACCTTTCTTTTCTATCCACCTTTCTTTTCTAACTTCCACTGGCATACCTTTTATGTCTTACCTAGTGTGACTAGTGCTGACAATAATTTTAATATCACACGCACACACACACACATGCACACTTCTAACTAATGTGGTGTGACCTAGGCTTTACCTGCACTTACAGTTAATGTTGCCGTTTCTCCCCTGAAGCGTGCCAGGCTAAGATAACATGCCATCCCCCACCGTCAGACACAATCTTGATAGCCAATTATCAGCATGTCTTCTGCCCTCATACAGGGGAAAGAGCTTCCTTACAGAGGCAGACTTGCTTGTCACTCCCAAACACACACACACACACACACATAACCAGGTATCAAGCACCCACTCAAGGCAACATGCCCAACAGTGCAGCTTATGTCCTTGCTCTTCTGGCTCACTTACACTCTTTTTCTCTCACACACACCATCTCTCTCTCGCCCTCTCTCTCCCTCCCTCTCTCTCACACACACACACTTGCACACATACACACTCACACGCACACCTACACATACGCTTGCACACCTAAACACACGTCTGTTCTCCCAATAGGCAGAGACGAGGCAAACGAACGCTTGGGTGATTCTATCGGTGGACTCCAGAGTGCACTGTGGAAAATTTAATGAGTCCAAAAACAGGCCAGTAATAGTTCATCTCCCATGTCTTCTACCTTCTTCTCTTCTCTATTTTCTCTTTTATTCTCTCCTTCCTTTCCCCATTTGTCCTCTCACCCTCCCGTCTACTCTTTTTCTTTCTCTCCTCTTCTTTCACCTTCTCCTCGATCCCCCCCTCCCCCCAATCTTACCCTTCTTACTCCTCCTCTCCTCACCTTTCCTCTCCTCCTTGTGCCAACGGCTCCACTCCCTGTTCTCTCTTTCCCTGAACTGTCTTTCCCTCCATCTCTCATGAGGACTCTTAATTGCCTATGCACTGAGACCCATCACGAGAAAAGGTTTAATGAATGTTTTTTCAGTCTTTATTGCCCATCCGAAAGGCTGAATAATCTATCGGCCAGGGAACAGAAGCCTTTGCACTGTTGCTATAGCCATAAGATGCAAGCTGAGCTCACTCGCTCATTGTGTTTAGGGGGGTTGCGTTATGCGTCTGCTTAAATCTCAGCCCTCGTAAATGTGTAGATTGCACAGTTAGTGTTATGGCAGGGGCAATGACTCCTAGCTTACACACAAACATCACACACACATACACAAACATCACACACACACACACACACTGTACAGCTAAAATGGCAGTCCTTGATTATTTTATTCCTTCAGCTGAAAAAATGGGCTGTAAAAAAGAATTGTGTTCACGCTAGCACAATGCTCCGACACCAATTCACTGTGGGGCCCTTTGATAGTGAGGCCAGTTTAATGAATAAAACAACAACCTCCTGCTGGAGTTGCTTGTAAGAATAAGATGTGGGGCAGACTCACACACTCTCACACACACAGTGCGAATCCACAAAATGGTCCCATGAACCATGGTCCAAGGATGAGAAACACTCATTTCCTACTTAGCTTTTTTTGCCTTTGATTTTACTAGACTGGATTTGTGTGAGTATTCCTTTTGATGTTCTCTTAACAACACACTTTCCTTTATCGGCTGACAAAAATGGCCTTGTTTTTACATAGTTTTAAGTGCTTGAGCAGAGTATCCTTGAAGGACCTTACTCATTGTTGTGAGGTTGCCAAACTAAACACCCTCTACACCTAGATGTGCGACATGGTCCATAAGTGCATGACTAAATCCGTCACAGTCATATCCATTTTGAGAATAATCTACACACGCCCTTTTATTCTTTCTCATTTGTATGCTTCATTATATAAAACGATTAATCCCGTGTTATCTGATCTTCAATTCAGATCACTCTATCGTGTTTAAAATATTCCATCTTCAAATGTCATATACAATAGCTCCATAATTCATAGCCATTCTTTATTTACATTAACAGCAATACTGACTGATATTCCATCTCTAAATGTTGTCTAGCTAATTGTCATCCCATATTAAGAATGGGTGTGTACCCGTTCTGCAACTTTGAGGTCTATCACAGAACGCCAGAATTTCACAGGATATGGAATAAGCCTCTATTCTGAGTGATGGATGCAAGGTATCCTAATCTCTTCACCCTTCAGGCCATTCCAGCCAATAGTTCTGAGCGTATGACTTTCCTTTCTCTGCTCTTATAGGCATGAACTATCATGAATTGTCTGCCATCCTTGTTTTAGTGATTTTTATTCATGTTTTTGACTCCCAATAGATGAGGTCTGTACTAGGTCTGTGAACATGCACAAACAACACAGGGTTGACTGTTAATTTCTAACCTACAGTACTGTTCAGATTTATTCATCATATGTTCTTGAATTCAGACTTAAACTCGGTGTTTGTTAAACCTTTTTTTGGAATACCCCCTCAGGAGATATGAGAGAGTGGACAGCTGCTTAACTGTGCTGCTGCCCATATCACGTTTAATGCCTAATTTTTGTGTCTCTTCTCTCAGATTGCCAAAATGGTCATTTCATTCCAGCTACCGCTGTTTCCAGCCTCTGTGCTTCCAATTTCCTTTTTGTATATTTGTATTTGTGTGTGTGTGTGTGTGTGTGTGTGTGTGTGTGTGTGTGTGTAAGTGTGTGCGCGTCTGTCTGTCTGTGTGCACATGCATTTCATTTGTCCCTTCATGTCTGCATAGTACTTGTTCTTTGGTGGTGGTACGGTGCCTTGTGTCCGGGCCCTGTGCTGTGTGCAAGACGGGTGTTTGTGGCCCAGAGCCTGGTTCATTACATTCATTTAGTCTGTGGTGTAATCTCTCAGCCTTTCTCATTATGCAGGCTAATGGTTCCTGGGCAGCCAGAGAGCACATTCAATTGGTCTAAGTGTAATTGCACTGGAGGGCAGAAAGGATCTTCACTTTAATCAGAGACAGTGTGTGTGTGTGTTGGTTTTATATGTATATTACATATGGTATGTTCATTGTGTTATAGATAACTTTCTTGGTTTGCTGGAAATTGTGTGTAATGTTAGTGTGTGTGTGTGTGTGTGTGTGTGTGCGTGTGTGTGTGTGTGTGTGCAGTCATGATTTTAGAAGAAACATTAAGGGACATTAATGTTGGTTTGAATGGCTGATGACTGAGCGTGCAGCGTGGTAATGAGGTGATGTTTTCGTGACAGATGTTGGAGGAACAGCAGAGCTGTATGGCACCTTTGCGTGTCATCCTGCGCTCGCGTGGTGATGTCATCACAGCTGGAGTCCTGCTTTTCAGGTGAACACCAGATGTTGAGAGCCAGAGGCATAAGCTGTGAACACACACAGAGACACACACACACGCACACACACACACACACACGTCTTGTAACCACTTAACATTGTTACTCATCCCTTTCACTATAGTCTTATGGATGTTCAAGTTTCATGACGGTTCTTTTGTGGAGAATAGTGCACATGACTCCACATTTAACTTACTTAAGAGGATAAAATAACGCTTACACAAATCACAGTGTTAAATTTATATATTAGTGAATTTAAACTAAGAGGCAAAGAATAAAGGGTAAAACAATAACTGGGATTACAGTATGCAGAGAAAAACAACATGACAGTTTGTGTAGATGGAAAGAGTGGAACAGAATGACAGACCAAGGAGAATCAGAGTGAAAACATGACAGTCCATAGCAATTCAAAGACTCATTTTACAGTCCTCTCTTCAAACTGGACACGTTTCCTTGGCCTATAAGCAGGTGGCGTGTGGGCTTTTTCCACGGCCTGCCTGCCCTCATCCCTCCCAGGCCCAGACAGTAAATAACATCAGATTGGATCTCCCACTACCCAAAAATGGTGGGAAAAAAAACCTACAAGATAAAAAAGGAATCCAAGATCTGCTGTCAAACTGGAGGAATGTATCTGCCAAAAGGCAACAGAAAGGAAAAATGAGAGAGCGGGACATGTAGACAAACAGAGTCGCTGCGCTTGCAACAGAGAACTCCCGTCCCATCTCATGAAAGATGAAGCGCTTCCTCTAATGTGCTTGTCGTACATCAAAGTCCCCACACGTTTATCAAGGCATCTTGGCTTCCTCTCCCGGCCGCCGGCACGCTGACAGACTCAACAACACGAGAAGGCACGGAATCCTCATGGTGCGGATTCAATTTCTGCCTGAGTCTTTTGTTTGCGCGCGCCGCCGAGAATTATGAGACAGTCGAAGGATATCAGTGCAACACTAGCGTCAGATGAGTGGATTCACTGCGTCTTCCCTGCCTATCTGTCACAGTCTCCAAATGCATTCTTAAAGAGCTCAGCTGGACATGGGGATAGCGTTCATTTGTGTGTTTTTGGAACTGACAGCTTGGCTGTATATCTTGCTGTTCCTCAATGACGAATGAAACTCATTTCATGCCTAGACCCTGGTCAGATATTGAATGACAAATTTGTAGGCACATAAATGCTTAGTGGTTGTTCTGGTTTCCAATGCAGCACCGAAGATGAACCACATTAAAGGCATCCCTAGTCTCTGCGCTGACAATAAACCAAGTAAAATTCAAATTTATTATTTACTACAGATGCTCCTGATAACATCACCAACAGATGAAAGAGCATGGTTAGAGGACCAAAAATGTTGTTTGCACATGTGGCATGAGACCTTTACTCTTGACCTCAACCTTTACTTTGTGCAAAACATCTTAATCCAGTCCATTTTCATGCTTCCCAGTGGCCATATACTTTCTGCTTCAACCAATCACTACTGCTTGGTTGTGACATGCTGGAACGTACTATTTCAGTTAAACGTCACCCTCGGCCCTCCGTCTGTTTGGTAAATTGATCTTCACAGCTGATGATAGGCGGAAATCTAAGCCTTTGGATAGATCCCTGACACAGTGGTGGAGATAAATGATAAATTGAGCAGAAGGACTGGGCTGCGCTAAACCTGGCTACTTTACTTTGACCTCTGCCAAAATCACTGCAGCCGCTCCCAGAAATGAAATTTTATAAATGCCTCAGATAGCAGTTCAGTGTTGGTTGCTGTGTGCCCTGACATTTAAAGGTCTTACAGATGAGCTTAACCTACAGGAGAAGTATTCTGCTCTCAATACTGTTGGCCTAGCACTTATGGGCAGTGTCCAGCAATGTCAGCATTTCTGCTTTTTTTTTTTATTAGTGTTAAGGTGTGGTGATGTACTGGACAGTACCTCAACAATGGTACAGTGGTAATGGTATTTATAAACTGACTTTATAGGTTAATAAATCTCATGTCATAGATCTTGAGTATAAAATTCATTCATATTGGAAAAAAAAAACATTTGTCATAATGTCTTTCAAGGACTTTCTGTGGGATTAGAAAGGCTGTGTATATCTCAGTTTCAGATCTTATACAATACAGTGTTGCAAGGAAGTAGACCGATGACTATGTGCTATGGGTCATTTCCCCATCAAAGCTGACCTTGTGCACTTTCTATTAAGTGGTGAAGAAATGAAATTTCCATGGAAGGGAGGACAACCTTTGGCTGAGGTGGGAGTGCTGCTGACCTGAATGCCAAACAGGCAGCCGATTGACAGGGCTACTGGATACAGCTCTCGTCTCCTCCTCCTTCTCCTCCTCTCCTCCTCCTCCTCCTCTGCCTCCTCTCATCTCCAACACAGCACTCAGTGTCTCACCTGCATGCTGCTGTCTGTCCTCCACCCCTACACACTCCTCCTCCTCCACCACCCTAGCAGAGGGGAAGCCGGGAGACTGACTCGCCCCCCAGGTGCGAGCAGGAGGGGGAAATCAATGCGGCTTGTTCCATGTCAGATAACATTTCTGTCAGCAGCCTGGAGCATGAGCCCTAGGAGCTCTTACAGGAGCGGGGACAGGAGCTTGTCGTGTGTGTCTGCACACACAGGAACACACACACACATACACACAAACGCACACTCAGACTCGCAAACACAGCTCTTTTTGTGAATGGCTCCACAGGTTTCCCAGATGTGGCTGAAAAGAAAGAGGATTATGAGTCCTGTCATCTGTGTGTCAGCTGGCACATGGATAAGACAGTCCCTCAGCTTCTACATGTACATCACAATATTTCCCTCACACAGGTAAGACGTGTCCCCTTCACCCAGGTGAGACATGTCCCCCTCACAGAGGACAGACATGTCAAACTCACCCAGGCTTGACATGTGCACAGACAGAGGCAGGAAATGTCACTCTCACAAATGTAAAACATGTCCCACTCTCAAAGGTAAGACACGATCCACTTCCACCTGAACAGTAACCATTACCTGCCATATACCTGCCAAGTGGTACCACCCTCTCAGTTAGTGACACTGCTACCTTGCTTCAGCGACACAGGTAAAACTTTTTCCACAGGTAGTCCACAAGTGTTCCTGCTCTGCTGTTTTACATCAGTCCCGCCATTAGAGATGATTAGTGCACAGCAGGACAGGACAGCCAATCCCATTCTCTCTATCAGCTGTGTACCTCTCCGCCCGGCCTGTTTGGCTCTCTGTCTCCGTCTCTGTCCCTCCCTCCCCTCCTCTCTCAATCTTTCTGCCTGGGAAAGACAAAGTGTCTGATCGCCATGGGGATAATTACAGGCACCGCCGCCTAGTGCCCGGCAACCCCGTCATTACAGCCCCTGGAGTGTCACTCAGCTGCGGACCTGCAGAGCATATGTCACATCAAGCTCCGCTCCAGACACCCTCGGGGGATTGTGTGTGTGTGTAGGGATTGCGCTCTTCCTGCAGGAGTCTACTTTTCACCTTAACCTCTCATGTATGCACTGACAGGCCTTTAACAGCGGTGGAGCAACCTATGATTAGTAAACCTGAGTATGCCCTGAGGCCTGGGAACAGCTCCAGTGAATCAGCAGCCAGACTGCCACAGGAGGCCTCAAACTGGTGTTCGAGGTTCGAGTTGTTCGAATGTGCAGTACCTGCTTAGAGGAGAGAAGCAGCGTGTGTCGTGTGTATGTGTGCGAGACTGTATTGTGGCCTTGTGTGTAAGAGAGAGAGAGAGAGAATGGTGACAGACTTCATCTTCAAGACACCAAGACTTTTTATTGTCACTGCACAGTTGCCTGGAGAATAGCCACAAAAGTGCAAGAAAAGTGACATGTGTCAAGTAAAAGATATAAAAGCAATATATACACAATGGACTGTATAAGGGACAAGAGACATGAGGAGTTTATACAAGGGCATCACAAATATAATAAATAAAGGGGGAGGCCATTGGGAAGGTTAGTAATAGCACATTTACCTAGATATTGCACAGGGCCATAGTCAATAGCAGTGGGATTACTGTGTGGAAGAGGTCTACACTCAGACGCACATATACAACCCACTCATGCATACCTATATATACTGTTGGGAGACATTTTAACTTATTAATCTTCAGCAATCAAAAGTAAAATGAGTGTGGAAATGTTTATGAATATGTTTGCTGTTGGTGCTTTGAGTGTGTGAGCAAGGTAATTAGAGGATGCTAGTATGGGAAAATTGGGATAGAGTTTTGGGAATCATGCTGTGTCTGTTGGGGTTGCGTGAACCTTGAGAGGAGGCAGTAGTCTCACCTCAAGGGCTGGCGACACCTTAAAAAATTAAGAGGCGCTAGGTCAACCTCGGAAAAGCAACACAGGGACAGTTACTAATGGACATGGCCTTATGTAGGCATTATCAATATTGTGAGGAGATGATTGACATATCACAGATGGGAATGTAAGCCCATAGAAAGGCATAAAAAGTTATGTGTTTGCATTGTATCTGGTCGTCTTGGTCTTACTTTTTATTTTCGTTACATTATGGTCACCATAAGTTCAACGATAGCATTAAGGGGAGAAATTGAAGGAGTGGTGTCAGTGTATTAAACTTTCTGACTGCCCATTAGTAGAATCTATTCTTTAATCTGTTGGTTTTGCACTTGATAGATCTGAATCTTTTTTCCAGAGGGCAGTATGTTAAATAGGTGGTGGTTAGGATGGGGGTGGTCTTTTAATCGCCCGGCTTTGGTGTAACACCTGGAGCTGGAGGCTCCGTTGGGCTTTCTTTACTAGGGCGGTTGTGTTTATAATCCAAGACAGGTCCTTGGAGATATGGGCTCAGAGGAACGTGAAGGAGGACGACTCTCCACATAGACACCTTTCATGGAGAGGGGAGGGCAGCTTTTGTCCTACAGAAGTCCATGACCACTCCTTTGGTTGTCCTGGTGTGGAGGGTACAGAGAAAGAAAGACAGTTAGAGGGGGAGAGAGCCTCTGGGGTAAAACTGTGAGAGTCAGAGAGAGCGCTCCTGTGGAGTGAAGTAGTTTACCTTGACTCTGCTTCTCCACTCCTGCCTTGATTCACTGAAGGGCAGAACATTTTGATGCCGACTGCATTCAGTCAGAGAGGGAGAGTGAGAAGTGAATCAGAGAGAGAGAGAGAGACGGGAAGATGGGGATGTGATAGGTTTAAAAAAGTGCCTTGTGTCAGAGTGCTCTGTTTAAATCTCATTTAAGATTCCCAGTAGGGTAGCGCACTGCGGTGATTCATCAGATGCCACCGCTCCAAGTGCATGATTAGAATTCCTACTCTGAGGTATACTGTTTACTCTCTGGGAATCTTACAAGCTGATGTCAATGAGGCAATGCTGCGGGGGTTGCATTATCGGTTTTGTGTAAAGGACCAATTGGACACACCGCATATATACAGTGTAGTTCATAGGCCTACAGTGTTTGCTGGATGAAAGTCAATCCTTATAATTCAGTTAATGCAGCATGTGATGAAGTTAATATGCTGCTCGGACTTGCTGTGTAGAGAGAGAGAGAAAGAGAGTTAGAAATGGAGAGACAGAGAAAAAGAAAGAAACAAAAGGTTGCCTCTCCAGTGCAGTGTGGCTAGAAATCTAATTCTGGATGTATTGTGTTGTTGGGATGAATGCAGTTATAACTTTGTGGAATGTTTTTATATGTGTGTGTGTGTGTGTGTGTGTGTGTGTGTGTGTGTG